>VXAC01006627.1:0-54463 GCA_013399225.1 Rhipidura dahli | reverse complement strand
AAAGTCCCCACTCCCGCCTTCCGCGGGATTTTATAGATAACATTGAGAGAAACGCGATTCGACCAGGCGACTGTCTGTCATGGCGGGGCCAACCCGTGACACCACCTCTGGCTGTGTTTGGAAGACGGCTGCTCACAAGCAGCTGCCTGAAGAGTTGTTGTATCACATCACGTTTGAATCTCGTTGGGTTTGAATCACATCAGGCTGATCATGATGGAGTCACCAGATATTGCAGTCAAGGCGGTTCACGACACATATGTACACTGACAACTCCAGGCAGTGGCAAAAAGCATCTTTAATTCTACAGAGCCTCTTTTATACTGTTTCTTGGCACTTTTGCTGCGTCCCCATTGGCTTTAAAGTTAACACCCTACAAAACTACTGGTTACTTGCAACTAACATCCATCTAAAACAATCTAAAACAAGCATCAGCCTCCCTAGACCAGCTGTGCTTTCTACATCTGTTGTTTATGGTTTCTCACTTCTTTTGATGCTATAAGTCTCACGGGTACAAACTGAATTCTCAAGGGTACAAAGTGATTGCGTGCAAGTCGAGCTCTATTAAACTTTCAGAGCAGCTTTTTGGTTTCCACAGCACAGGACATGTATTCAGGAAGGTAAAGAAGCTTTGGCTCTCCTGAGCATGTGTTTGCCTGATACAAGTCCAGATTAGTGGGCCAACAGCATTTGCCTGTGTAAAGGACAACAGAAATAGAGCTCATTGAGTTCACTAATTTTGCTAAGCAATCTTACAATGTCAGGCATCACTAAGACTGGGGCTTCTATGATAAGAATTTATTACCTTCAAGGCAACTAATGGATAACAGATCAAAAAGAGATGGCAGAACTTCAAGTTATTGAACACATAGTTTGATCTTTGAAGCTGAAAATAGAAAACATCTCAATTTTCAGGTTTGTTAAAATGCAGGTAATAAGGGCAGGACAGTTTCTACCTTTTTATTGCCTGTCAGTCAGCTAGATCAACAATTAGGAAAGCAAGCACGTGGTCTGAACTGTCCAAAGATTCCCACTCAGGGATGTGAGTTAATCTTTTTTCCTAAGAACATCAGGAAATAAAACCATTGTGATGCCTAAATAGAACTTGCTGTTCAAACAACACGGGATTAGCCTGAGGTATGTGGCCAACTCATGCGGGTAAAGTGGGCAACACACAGGTCACTCAAATCACTTTGCCAACAAAGAATTTACATTTTTTTACCCCTTGATTGATACTCCCTTTAGGATGTGTCTGAGGCCAAATTTCCTTTGCATCCACAACATGTCTACAATGTTCCCGAGAAATTATGCAATGTGTGTTGGGAGAGTATCCATACCTGCTCTGAGGATAGGTAGTCATGTTGTGCTTGGCTCAACACCTCTGAAATATTCTATCAACCCTTAAGAAGACATTTCTGGGGTATTGTCAAACAGACAAAGTGACCAAACTACAAGATAGCTACTGCCATATGCCACCAATTAAATGGAATAGATGACTGGGTTAAATCCAAGCAGCCAGAAAAGAATAGACAGGATGCAGTGTCCTGCTGCATAGATCTGAAATGTTGGAATTGTTTTGGTATTTCATTGTCTTATCACATTATGCTTTTTATCAACTCATTGTCTTCCTTCTATGGTACCCATTTTCCTTTTCCTTCACACTAAAGAACCCATTTTTTGCAGAAACACTTTGTTGGGATTGTTGTATCTAGTTCTCTGAGGGTCTCAATCAGAGACTTCTCACTGGACTTCACTAGGGGTTGGACCAAGCCACATGAATAGATTTGAGACCAGCTCTTTCAGAGGTGTTTTTACTTCACAAGTGTTGCTTCTCGTTCACAAAATGGAATTATTTGATCCCGAGAATGCGTCATTTCATTCCAGAGAAATTATTACATCTGTACTCAAAATAGTTAAGTTACAAGAAAGTAATTGTTTTATATAAAGCCCATGATAATTGAGCTGTGTGCTGCTGATAACTACACTGGAAAGAAAAAAATAACTGAGTTGCAGAATTTCCTCTTTTGTATCAAATAGTTCAAAGGCTTCTGGATTTTACATCATAATCATGAAACTTCTGTCACCCACATGCTTGTGAAGAAGAGTGACTCACTGAAGAAACAATTCAACTTATCGAGCACAAACATATGTTTCATATTGGAGATGCTTTCTCACACTTCACGATACTCCCAATCAAAATTTTGCACCTTTTACGCAGTACCAACCCTAGTTTTTACTAGTCTGAAACTAGTACCTTATACAGTGTATTTGCAGACAGAGAGAATCACAAAAGAAAAAACAATAGATTCATCAGTTAAAAAATGGAAGCATATAAATAAACCATAACAGAGATACAAATTGTTAATAAAATAACTGTCAACAGTATTTTCACTGTTAACACACTTCCTGCTGCAGACGTGGTGGCTCCCATTTATTTGTCCATACATTCTCAGAAGGTCTGGTTATTGTCCTGTTGGGCTCTGCAATACCCTGAGGCCATTTCTCTGGAATTTGCCATTTATTTATTCAGATGAACACATGTGTCTCCTATCAGAAGTCATAACTGTTTCTCAAAAATTCTATTACCTGCTGCTTGACTAAAGACTTCTTGATACTTTCATGATGGTGGGTAAAAGAAGTGGGTCATGGACTGCCACCTTTTCAGCCTTTTCAGCCTTTTCAGCCCCCAGTTCCACAGAGCATCTCAGTCAGAAGGTTGGAGCCACCAATCTTTAGAGCTATTCATCCATCCATCCACCTCCCACTGCTGCAGACACTCTACTCTCTTCCTTCTCAGCTTCAGGACAAGAACGCCATTACAAAAAATCTCAAGTTTATGTAAAAAAGTGTAAGGAATCTTCCAACCTACCCACCTCAGCACAAGGAATATCTCAGAAGCACCCTTTAAACATAGTAACGTGTTAATTTGATTTTAGCCACCACTGTCTTTCAGACCCTTTTCAAACAGGCTAATTCCTGTTCAACTGTTCCCATTATGCCCTGCCTCTTTTACCATTGATACTGACAATACTTGAGCCACTCAACTGCACTTTGTCCAAGATGTTATTTTGTCTGAGGGGTTTTCTTTCAGGGTTTTCAGACTGTAATGATACTCATTGTGCATAATAATACTGATTTCTGCAACACCTGAGCCGAAGGCTTGTGAGAGACATACACAGATGTTTGGTTGCCAGCCTGTCCCTAAGTGATCAGGCAAGAAGTCATGGACAGAAGGACTATGTGGCAGGAGCTATAGTGAATAAAATATGCAGGAACAGTGAATGAAACAATGCATGAATACATTGGCAGCAGTGATGAAGAATCTTCTTCCACCTGAGAAACACAAATAATAAACATATCTTTTTAGATCAAAAAAGCTTTAGAGCACTGTTTCAGAGGCAGTGGTCCACTAATCTGGCAGTTCCAGAGGGAAATATTTTCACTGCCCACTGAATTAATCCATACCTCGAATTATTCATCGTATTTCAGGAAAACAGCTCTCCATTAAGGAAACAGCTGCATGGGACATAATATTGCCTGCCTGTTCACCTGTATTTGCTTCCCAGATCTCATGCTCCAAAATGTCTGCTTCTGTTTCTTCTCAGCAACCTTCAATGAAGGCTTTTTCTGGTACACAGATTCCTGAAAGAATGGACCTTGAGGGGATGGATGCAATGAAAGAATAATCCCTAAAAAAGCCCAAACAAAATTGTAGGGAGAAAACAGGTCTTTCCAGAGCAAGTTGTATAGCTTTTTAAGTAGTATGAGATTCAATGATGAATAATGGGAACAACAAAACTGGTCCAGGTGCACACAGAGCATTAGACTCTTTCTGAGAAAGTGTTACTTCATGCAAGGATACATTTACTATGAAACTAGAAGAACTTGAAAGTCTCTTACCATGCCAAGAACTTCTCACCCCTTGCACTAACTAATTAATCAATCCATTAGTTAATTGGCTATCTTTAGATGTGTTCCAAAATGTATAAATACTATCTTAAATATTACACAGGAAGCTATTACTACAAAAAGAAAGCCATAATGAGAATAAAGCAACCCGTCACTTGAACTCTTTATAAATTTGTCTTGTCATACACTTCCACAAAATGAGGCATTCCAAATGCGCCAAATGATCCAGGCAGCTCTGCCAATTTCTAAGCATTAATCCTAACATACCTCCCATGAAGTATTAATCTTATAATAGATTACTGCCCAACAGTAATTTATCTTGTACTTCATTTATATCAGTTAGATCCCTTGAGTGGTCTGCTCCAGAATGGAGGTTCTTGAGACAAAAACTCTAATAGAACAGCCTCAGGCTTGGAGTTTTATTTTTCCCCTGCTTTTCCTTTAGATACTGCTTTAACATAGGAATTAATCCTTACACATCACCATCTAATATACTCAGGGCAGTATGTTTTTTCATTTCCAAATGCTTCAGAGACAGATCCTTGTTCTGCAGATGTGTTTATGGGGGTACCTGTCCCACCCAGTGACCAGCATCAACTGTGTAACCCTGGGGCAGCCCAGACATCCCTTTAACCAGGACTTATCCTGCCCTTGAAGGCTGGGGAGCCACAATTCTCTCTTCTGTGGTTTGCTTCCAGAAATACTCACTTTGGTATGCAGTTGATGCAGGTAGGAAGGCTGGACATGCCAGGCTGCAGTTGGCCTTTCTTCCTGTCAAGGCCGTTGCAGTAATTTTAATGGATGTTCTTGTACACAGGATAAAGATCGTGCTGCTTTTGCTGCAAAGGCAAAAAGATTCACTAATTATTTTGGTTATTCATTACCCTGCTGAGACAAATGTTACAAAGAACAAAATGCAGAATGCTAATCTGGTGTGAATTTTGAGCATTACTCAGGGAATTTAAGCACTATGAAAAGATCTTGTGGAATCAGAAATGCCGCCTGGTAATAATAATAGAAGAAGGGACTTGTTCTCTAATTATCAGACATGAATTTGAGAAATTTGTCTTCCAAGGCACCATGACTTTGCAGTTCATTACATTCTCAATGACTCATATAATGAATATGTCCTTTTAATTGCTCTGTGTTGTCTTGACCCTTCTATTAGAGGATCATCCATTCTTTCAAAGATAGTGGTTACTCTTGTGTTCACAGAGTACTGCCTTAATCTCAGTGGACTTGCTGCATCCAAATTCTAGCAGGTAATGAGAATCCAAGGGAAGAGCACAGCTACAGAGACTGGGGAATAATCCAGAGTGGGAGAGAGAATCTTCTCAAAGTACAAGACAGCTGACAGAACAAATTAAAGGAAGATGTACCTGAGCACCAGAGGTTTAGACCTTTCAATTTTTCTATTACACCGATATCACAGGTATAGTATCATATGGGAGGGTCTTCATATAGATACACCTGTAATGAACTGTGCTGAGTCTGCTTCCCATGGGAAGGTACTAGAATTTGTAAACTGGACAGTCCTTTACTGTGGAAACCGACAAGCTGCTCTGAAAGTTTCACAGAGCTTGACTAGGACACGATCACTTTGTACCCTTGAGAATTCAGTTTGTACCCGTGAGAAGTTTTAACATCAACAGAAGCAAGAACCCAAAACAACAGATGAAGAATGCACAGCTGCACTGGAGAGGCTGTTATTCACTTTAGATTTGTTACAGATGGGTGCTTATTGCAAGTAACCAGTAGTTTTGTGAGGTGTTAACAAACAAGCCAATGGGGACACAGCACAAGTGCCAAGAAACTGTATAAAACAGGCATTGTAGAATTAAAGACACTTTTTGCCACTGCCAGGAGTTGTCAGTGTATATATGTGTTGTGACCAGCCTCAACAGCGACACTTTACCACTTCTCACTAGAGTTAGACATAGAACATGCACAAGTCAACATACAAAACATCTTACAGAGGCACTACAATTTAGGATGGCTTTCAGTAAGTTTCAGTACCAGGAATGTGGTACTGCTGACTGAATGCCTTCAAAATAGTAAGCAATAAACACTCAGGCTACACATGCAAATTTCATGTTCCCTGATACTTTAAAATTTCTACTCCAACTAATTTTCATACTTAGATAAATATCAGTGTGAGTTGAATCAGTACCATCTTCTGTTTAAAAGCTGCTGCAAACCACTGATTTATACAGACACTTTGAATTCTCAGTATAATAGAAAATCCTTTATATACATGTTGAACAGGTCAAATTTTATTGATTTAAAAGCTTTAATAGTCTGTTCTGACTTTGAATTAACATAGTCAATCAAAATGTGAGATAAAGCATAAGTTACCATGTCAGCTTATGGCTTTTTGCTGGTTTCCTTTACCACTGACAGAGGTTAGAAATGGTTAAAGGTCAACAAGTTCTGACTGCTAAAGAACTTTGAGGATGCTTCTCACCCTGTTAGCGAAAAAGATGTTAAAAAGTTCAAAGCAAAAGAGAACATGAACTTATGGAAGAGCAGCCACCAGCAAGCCTAAAATCTCAGAGTTAATCATAAAAGCAGAGTAAAGGAAGACTTTTTGTATTTCTGAGAGATGTGTTAAATCTTACCTAACTGGTATTATCCAAGAATAAGATTGTCTTGTCTTTTTGCTTAGCATCACTTTCCATAAAAAAAAAGTCCTTTTCACATAGATCCTGGAGACGTCTTAGCATATGCATTCACCTCTACAGTTTTGTTTGGTTTTTTCTATCAAAAAGGAAAAGTAGGCAGAAAACGTAGTAGTATTTCTTCTCTTAGCTTCTTATAACTTTTTAACTTGTTAACACTAAATTAATGAAGTCCTGCTGAAGTTTGAGCTGTCTGAATAGTTTTTTCTAGGACAGAGGACATAATAGGAGTTCCACATGTTTTACTGTCAACTCTATCCATTGTATAGAGGCTGAAATAGCAAATTATGAAATGGATTGTCTTATATTATGAAATCTCAAGAGTTGTAATAAAAACCATGAGTACTACATTTTAGAATTGAACTTTCTAATCTTTTACAACCATTAACTACCTAAAGGTATATATGTTGTGCACTTATTGTAACACCACAACAACGATGCAAACACAAAGTCCAGCGAGAGTCAAAACAATTTGTTTTTATGCAAAGCATGATTTATATAAAATTTTTGCTCTCATGGATTAAAAGTATTCAAGCATAGTAATTAATGCTAACGTGATTCATCAACATTGCAGTAAGAGGGTGTGGAAAGATTTATTTATGATCTTCTCCCAAATTAGCCAGCAAAGTGTTTTCCCAAAATGCAGTTTTACACAACTCAGCAAACAAACAAAAGAGCAATTTTGCTTGTGATTATATTGAATTTTTTTCACTGAATGTTAATGAATTTTTGATTGTCTTCACTAATTTTACTTCTTAATTACGGCACAAAGTGAATTTACAGGAGCTGATTAAAAATTGATTCACCCATTCTTTAGTGAAAGGTCTAGTCCCAGATTCCTAAATGAGAATGGGTTTATTTAAAGTGCAATTTAAAGTGAGAAAGAATAAAGAGTCATTTTGTATAGTTTTAAATTTTCAAGTAGTTCTTAATATGTTTTTGTGTGATGTATGAATACAGGTAAAAGAGAATGTTCTTTCACTAAGAATCCCGATTATGTAGCATTTTCATTTTGATTCTGGGTCTACATGTTTCATGCACAAATTAGCATGGTACTGCCAGCACAATCTTTCTTCAAGTACTAGTAGTTTCAAGCTGGGCTTCCAAGAAAAACAGAAAACATCTATATGGAGTTTATTTCTGGTTGTTTATGTTACTACTGAAACAGAGTGGTCACATAGAGGAAACCCTTATTACAAGAAGTACAGAACAACAGACTTGTAAAGTGTAGCTCTGGTGGGAGAAACCAAAGCATACTGTAGCAACCACTGCTGTCAAAGTATTTTGAGATAGAGACAAATATATATAAAATTAATTAATTTTATACTGACACTGATTTACAAACCATGGAAGCAAGGAACAAGAAGAATGATCATTCATATCTGCAACTAGTCTACACTGTAGTACAAATATTAACATTGTGCTGTGTAAAAAACATAAAACAAAAAAAAGGCGTTCAATTTGGTCTAAAGAGAAACTTGTATTTTAACCTCACTGAACAGAGGCACTATCAGCTACATATAAAAACTTAATATGGTAACATACAGAAATAACTCAAAAATTCCTCACTGTGGGAAACACTAGATTCTTTTACTAGGTAACCTATGAAGTAAAATAGAGGAGCAGGGTACAAAGTGTAAAGACAGAATGACAAGATACCAAAATTCCTTCTTGGGATAAGCCAGGCCTATGAGGTTGGGGGCACAGGTTCCTATAACTGGTTCAGCCACAGCTGTTTCCTCAAAACCTCTCAGAGACTCTGGAGAGCTCTGTAAAACTCAGAGTCAGAATTTGTGCCATGGATTGGGTTCCATGTGACAACAATGAGGGTTGTATTTCTGCCTTAATACCAGAAAATGCCAGGGCAGAAAGTCAAATGAAGCAGAAGCTACAAATAAACCAAATCTTTAGTTCTCTGGTTTTCCTCAGAGGTTTGCCCCAGACAGTGAGAACTGTGCAGGGGTTATTCCCTTTTCAAAGCCCTGTTCACTCCAAATCACAATTCATACATGTTTCTTTCTATAATATTGTGCTGTACCACTGGTGCCACAGTGAAGTACTGCTGCACGTATCTTTACACACTATTTTTTTTTTCACTGAGGCTAAATATTCAACTTTGCAACTACTGCTGTGCATTGTTTTTATACACATGAATATATATATTATATAATGAAGAATCTCTCACTGGGAGTCTATCACTCCTATAAGACTGAGCTTTCCAAACAAAATACCTTGGATATATTTGAGGGTCTTCTCTCAATTTAATTAAGTAATGTATACTTGAAATACACAGAGATTTCATGTCACTGCTTTCCTGCCCATGTAGAAGCCAGCCTTCAGAATACCAGATTTATATTACCCTTGGCAAACAGCTGACACTGACATCAGGACAAGACATTAATGCAAAAAAACCTCCAGGGATAACAGTATAACACTATGTGTTTGAACAATTTTACTCTATATTATTTCTCCTGCTTCCAAGTGCCAGATTCTGTTTACCTTCATTAAATAAATTTTACTATCCCTGAAAGCAGAGGAAATCTATCTATGTATATTTAGGGAGTTATGATCAAATTGCCTGTAGATGGTATGATATGAGCTGTAATCTAATTGAGTAGATGTAAAATAAAATTTGAATTTTATATGCATTTTACTTCAATATCCACAACACTGGATGTTCAAGAAATTATCATAAATCCCAGAATTTAAAATTTTAGATATCCAGTTATAGTTTCTGTTCATAATTCAGGGTTCCTTCTGTTCTGTGAAGGACATTTAACAGACAGACAAGTTGTTTTTTGTTTGTTTGGCCACATAAATTGCAGGAGATAGGTGTTTGAGAGGTTAGTTCTAATCATAATCACTACTCCACTTTCTTATATATGCACTTTCATAAGTGGTATAGTCAGCAGGATGCCTCCTGCTGTGGTGAATTTTGTCTGTTCACATTGGATGGTATGTTTATATCAGGTCTAATAAGGAACCAACACTTGCACATCTATGAGCACTAATTTTTTTTTAATTTAAGCTTTTGGAGGAACCAACCATTCAAGATTCCTTAGAGCTGTTCCAAAACACTTTTTGAAAACATGTTGTTTAATTTATGTGGACTTCAGAGTTTGTAAGTAATTACATTTCTCTATCAGCATGTCTGATAAATTCTCCTGACTGCAATCTACAAAGGAGTTTCTACCAAAACCTCTATAAGAAATGCCTCTTGGGTGACTTTGGAGCAGTGATGTGGGAATTACCTATCCAGTTAGGGGTTGTGTGTACATCTATACCTGTATGCATATACATACATAGATTCACACAAATACGTATATATTTTATATATAGCTATGCACACACATATACATACATACACATGGATTTTGTAGTCCACTGGTCAGCAGAATAAAATTTGGAAATGAGAAGGAATCAATGTGAACATGGGTCTGTGAATCCACTACAGTTTTTTTATTGCTCCTAGATTTTTCAGAGTTTATTCAAGAAAGTTTCCAAAAACACACATGGAATTATGCATCTATTGTACTCACTTGACATTCATTAGGGTTTAGGGGATTAAGTCAATTGAGCTCCATGGAAAAATCCCTCTGCCAGGATTCATACAAGGCTGCTCTTCTAAAAAAATCCCAGTGGGGAATTTAATAATCTCTTGGCCAAGGGGTAAATTTCTTCAAAATTCCACAGCAGCTCATGCATACCAATGGGACTAAACCATGATATAAGGTCAGATTTTCAGTGAACACTAGAGACAGCTCCACAAATTTAAAAATATAATAAAATCAGCTTTTCATATACCTTGGCATACTTTTTTTGTATAGTTAGCTAATGGAAAACAATCACGATATCAACCTGCATATTTATTAATTATACATTCCAGAGAAAAAATATTTTAATACTATGCCAACTGAAACGCAGTTAGGATTTAAAATCTTAAGAGATATAATGATATACTGGAACAATCTTGATTACAGGGTTTATTGGAGAGCAAGTAGTTCATTTTTTTAATTAAAATTTAATAATTCATGCAACTTAACTGTTAGATACTGATGATGTTGTCTGCTATATGTATTTAAAAATTATAAAACTGTGCTTTACAGCTATGATTTCAAGTATTCATGTTACTTAAAATACATGTCAAAGGACTGCTGTTAAACAGCTGTCAAAAATCTAAGGCAAATTAAAATATTGCTCATTTAAAACAAAACACAAACACAATCCTAATAAGTGTGAGTTGCCAAGGCTTCTATTTCTTGCTTCATCATGGAAAGCCACTAAGAATTCTCTTGAGTTAATAGTCGGAATAAAACAGGACCATAAGCAGTCCAGAAATTCAGAGAGGCCAGTATTCTTAATAAAGTTGAAAGCTACAGACAGGAGCTCATGAGCTTTCCTTCAGATTTAATTCTGTATGTCCTTTTCTTCATGCACATGTGAATAAATGGGAAAATTATTTCTGTTAGCTAAATATCCCATTTAAGCAGAAATGCAATCATCATGGTAGGTAAATATTGTCTGCACACTCTCTAACTCAATTTTCTCAGTACTATTTAGGTGTGCTCAGTGCTTAAACATGATAGAAGGAAAGGTTGTTTGTAATCTACAAAACATATCAACTTATATTCCCCTACTTTTCTGGTTTTAATTTCCCAAGAAAATAAATTAATTTCTCAATTTAAGCTTATGACTCCCTTTCAGAACACCCTTTCCCTTTGTCTCTCTTATTTCACTTATATCAGTCACAGCAGTTGTTACCTGGAAAGAATTTTTGATAAGAGCCTCTCTGTGCTCCATGGGTGGAACTGTAACACTGTATGACTCTAACACTGCCTGCTGAGTTTATAGAACATACTAAAGACAAAAACTGTGCATTGAAATTACCAGGGAACATTACAGTCTCTCTTGAATGAGAAAAGCAGATATGCTGACCATCCATACCTAGCAGCATCATAATCAGGATCATGGTGCCATGTTGCACATATTACATCTCATACTCTCTAAATATGACCAGCAATAGAAACAATGCAAAATTTACATGGATCTACTGAGAAGCAGTTAATGGAATTTCCCACAGGAATCATAGAACAATTTGGGTGAAGGACCTTTGAAGGTCACCTAGTCCAACCCCCCTGCAAAGAGGGACTCTTAACCAGATCAGGTTGCTCAGAGCCCCATCCAACCTGACCTTCAGTGTTTCCATGGATGGGGCATTCTCTGTCTCTCTGGTCATCTTATTCCAGTGTTTTGCCAACTTTATTTTTAAAAATGTATTCCTTCTATCAGTATCCAATGATAGGACAACAGAAAAAGCACTCAAATGGAAGTGCAAAAAAAAAAAAAAATCTAGTTAAACATAAGGAAGTGTCTTACTGTAAAACTGATCAAATGCCAGAAACAACCATAGAACAGGCTGCCCAGAGAGGCTGTGGCTTCTCTGGCACTGGTGATGTTCCCAAACCAACTGGACACAATCTTGGGCAATGTGCTTAATTGATTCTGCTTTGAGCAGGGATTTCAACAATATAATCTCCAGGGGTCCCTGCCAAACTCAGCCCTCTTGGATTCTATGGTCCTAAGCATTTTTCTCATCTTTGTAACCCTTGCCAGCCTTTTGGCTCTCCTGTTTCCTTGGAGCATAAATATATAGGGACACAGTTCAGTTTAAGTTTACATTGTATTTTCAAAATTACAGAATTTGCCTTGCTGTTCATACCCTATATTTTCTAAGATGCTTAAGGTCTTTCTTAAAGTGAAGCACTATTGCATTTGTCACACTGCCATTCACTAAGTAACTATTTTAAATTGGTGATGTTCACTGCAGAAAGTGCTAAGATGACTACTTTTTCTGCACTGGAACAGAAAAGAAAAGCACATATTTGTAAGATAAAAAGCATGTCAGTAGATGCCTGCTTATGACAACACATAGTATAAAGTGATGATTAAACAAGCTTGCACATGTGATAAATGAAAATTATACACAAAATCAAAATTCATGGCTGTATCTCTAAAGATAAATTGAGGACTGTGTAAGTCTAGGGATGTTTTTCCTTTCTTTTGGAAAATATCTACTTCGCTTTGAATGATAACATAATGTAACTAAAAACAGCACTAAAAGCAAGAAAGGAACAAACTTAATGCAGCAGTCTAAAAACCATGACTAAAAGCTTCCTCTTCCCTCCCACCACTACCATTTAAATTCAGTTAGTACAAGGTGTGGTCTTACATCACTAAGACTGTTATGCATGAACGGTCTCTCCTTCTTCTTTGTTTCAATAAATACTGAATATGCTTCTGAACACAGCAAATAGGAGATTTATGGCAATATTTTTTATGTTGGGATTAGTAACTTCTTATAGAGACTTGAATCGTAAGTTTTCTCTAATTGTATTTGGTTCTGGATTGTGATTATGAAGAGAAAAACACTTATAAGCATAAAACCCAAGAGCTTGGACATGCTGTATGAAGGAAATTAGTCAAAAGATGGCTCAACCTACTGAATGCTTGGGAAACCTGAACATTAATGCATGAAGTGTGGGTAAGAAACTAGAGAAGCTAAAGAGGAATATTTAAAAATAAGCGTTTAATGACTAACAGTACAGAACTTTAGTAAATTAGACATGTTACTGCAACGGAAAAGGCCATCATGTTCATGCATGACACTTGAGATCCAAATTTGGGAAATTATCCTTGCTGAAAGTCCAGAAATGTGTGTCTGTTGCAGATGACTAAATCATGAAAATGCAGGGAAAAGAATTTTTGTGAACAAATACCACAACTACCAAGCACAATATAAGGCAATAATCTACATTACCCAGGAAAGCTTTAAAAACAGAATAAATACAGTACAACAGGGATTAATCTATAAATCAGGGTGCTGGTAAGTTTTAGAGATGCACATGCACATACAGGAGGCAGAAAAAACCAATCTGTGTGAAGATTGTTGCATACTTAATCAACAGAATGGAAGAGAAATACAGCTTGGATGAAAATGACCATGGTATGGTAAGAGCTAATGAAACTTGGGAAAGAAAGGGGACTGGATAGCAGAATAGGAACATACAAGACTTTAAGAAAAGAAAGTTCAGTAGATTCAGCAAATCCTTTGGGAAAACAAGTAATGACTGGAAAAAAAAATACAAGGAGTGGCAGTTCCACAAAAATTACCTATCCCAATACAGAAGTTGAAAATAACTACATCAGAAGCGTGTCACCAGTGTCAGGCCAAAGTAGGAAGCAGAGAAAGTGGAAATAGGTCAATTATACTAAAAATACAGTAGGAGTATGTAAAAGATAATTAGAAATGTCACAGCATAAGATGGAAAGAAGCCAGCAAAGAATTCAAAGACAACAAGAAATCACTGCAGATGTTAGGAGTAAGAGAATTATGTGGCAGTCTAGTACTGACTGGAGAAGGAAAGCTATCAGAATGCCAGGACAGCTCACATGCTGAATGATAGTCTTGCTTTAAAATGTTAACTACAAGCAGGTGGGTAGAACAATTAACACCAGAGAAAAGAGTTTGGAATAAAGAAAAACAGATTAAAACAAGCTACTCATGCTGCCTGATGAACTCACTGAACTAGCTGCAACAAATCAGACATATTAAAACTCATTAGGTGAGGAACTGGAAAGCCAGAAATGTCATTTGCAGTATCTGTCATTAAAAGGGAATATAGGAACCATAAATCACAGGTTTGGAAGCATAGTTGAATTAATTAAATTTCTCTTCACCCCCCAGCTGATCACAAATAGCAAGGAGACTGAAAAATATGGTTATGCCCAATTGCTGGTGGGTATTGGTCCAGGACAAAACATGTCAAACTAATTTTCTAGTTTTCTTCTCTGACATGGCAACAAGTCATTTCAATGAGGAAGAAATATTCTGTACATCGATTTTTGTAGAGCCTTTGACACAACATATTCTATTAGGTGAACCAGGGAAGTACAATCATCAGAAAAATAATGAAGAATAGGCACAAAAATGTTTGGGATAAACAGACTTATTATTATTAATGATTTACTACGAAATGGTAAAAGTTACTCACCAAAGTTACAGAGGCTCATTCAGAGCTGTATTGTATGCAATATTTTCATTACTAACCTAAAGAAAGGAAGAGAGAGTACATTTATTAAATATGCACCTCCCACCAAAACAAGAAAGGCCCTATGTACATTGAGGGAGAGGTCTAGAATTCACAGTGGTCTCGACAAACTGAAAAAAAAAATCTGACACTAAATTGTTAAAGATTAAAAACAGACTTAAAGTCCTTCCTAAGTGAAGCATGGGGCAGGAATATCACACCATTACAAACATATAACAAAATTAATGTTATAATTGTTTGTGCCCATTTAGTAAACTCATACAACATAAAAACATACAAACCACAGTGCATATGCATACAAACATACATGCACAAAATAAATAATGTGAAAAAATCCTTGTCACAAAGGTTCTCTAGTCACTGTGGGCAAAGCTTCAGCAAGACTAGTATTGCCTCTTCGAAACAAATGAAGCTGTGCTTTAGCAAAGACATGGGCAAACTGAGGTAGATAATCAGAGATTTAGGAAGCATAACAAAAGAAAGAGCAAGAGCAGGGAATGCTTCAATTTGATAGTTACAGTAGATAAGTAAAAGACTAAAGGGCTTAAACTACACCAACACACCAGTTTAGAGACGGAGAAAAATCTCTGGTAGTAATGAAGAAAAAGTGAAATTAATTGCCTAGGATAGCCATGGCATAGTTATCAGTAGAGGACGGACTTTATAAACAGTTATACAAACATTTGTCAGGAAGTACACAGGTGTAATTTATTCTGCCTTGAGGGTCTCCCAGATTTTTTTTTTCCATGATTCTGCCATCCAGAGTAGTCATTAATTTAACAGATAAGGCACTCACACAAAATAAAGGTTTTCTGGTATGAAGTTTCTGCTCCTACCTAGACAAATAAATATTTAACAAGTGCTCTGGCCCCTGACTTGCATGCTGATCATGCTCCAACTCCTGAATTACCACTGCACTGGGAATCTCAGGTGTTCTCTCATTTGTTTACCTACAGGAAATTTCTGCACCTAAAAGACAACAGACTGGTGAGAATTTTGTTCGCATTCTTGTAGTTAATGAATTTTTGCACAGTAAAAACTATTTAGACTGTTTCCTAGTTGACTTTATGCAGCTTCCTGCATTCATTTGAACCTCTTGAGATGGGGCAAACATCTCAGTTGGTATGTCCAGGGTTTAACCGATTTCCTTGGACTTAACACACTAACTTTGATATAGCTACACATAGGTGTGATGAATCCTCAAATTCAGAAACTGCTCACCTACATTGCCTTGCAAAATTAAGAGTGTCATAGTCTGACCTTTAACATTTTCAGCTTCCATTTCGGCTCTCATCCAAGAGAGATGATAGCTTGAAACCTAAAGTTATTTTATGCATATTCTGATTGTATTAACTATTTTTAGCTGTCTTTTCTAAGTGAAGTGTGTGAGTAAGCACATTTTGCCAAACTGCAAAGTTCAGCAATGCTTTTAAAGGCATAAGCTCCTTTGAGGTTTAATTCAGTCTTTTCCCAAACAGTATGATTTTGATCCAAACTCCAAAATATCATCATTTCACTTTGTGTTCTCAAGGCAACAAAGCAGCTAAAAAAATAAAAAAACACCTAACCCCAAACCCCTCATTACTTCAAACTTAACAAGCCTCCTCTATTATTAATGTGATTTAAAATTTTTCCCTGATCACCATATTCTGAGCCTACCTGGCAATGACATTCCACACTTTAGCTAAGAACACATGGCTTTGAATGGAAATAGCTTAGAGGCTTCCATTATTTTAAGTTCTCTGGGAATGACAGCAGTGCAAGCTATGTAATGTTCGCTGTGTGCAGGCCAGGCCTTGCTGTTCTGTAGAGATAGCTGGGCTGGATCCTGCAGATGAACTCCTAAGCCCAAATGCTGCAGTTCTCAGAATGCTGCAAAGTGGATACCATGGACAGACTTGTTGAGGGACAGCATATGGAGGCTGATAGAGGGAGAAGAATGGGATTATTCCAAAGTGAAAAGGAAAGGCAAATCCAGCACATAACGTGACTGATGCTAATGAAGCCACTAAAATGTAATCGCTGCCTGGGTGGGAGGTTTAATCAGGATCGATGAAGGGAACAACTCATGGCTGCGCCAGATCAGTGGTAATATGGGAACACCAAATGTGAATCCACCAAAAATCCTGTAGAATTTTATTCTAGTAATTCTACATGAGAAAATAATCAAGTGAATACAGACAAAAGTTGGCTATTACTTTAAAACTGATTTTTTAAAGGAGAGTTTAGACAGATTCAAATATGAAAACTGTGAGGAGAGATAAGATAGAATTGGGCTGTGGGACGTGTCTGCAGAGGCACGTGGTGGCACAAAGAGGCACATGGCAGCACAAAGGAGCATGTGGTGGCACAGAGAAGCTCATTTTCACCGGACCCTGGGGAGAGGGAGGAGGTGTCACATGGCAGACCCCAATGGAGAGGAGGCTGCAGGGATGAGTGAACAGTGAGTGTGTCCTGGGTTACAATAGCTGTATTTAAGTATTCTATTACCACCAGCTGTGGCCCATTAGCTGTTATCACCTGCTAACGACCCACCCCTGATAACAGACAATGGGCCATCAAGAAACCACCAAATGACTCATGGACTTATCTCATCCTATTGTGAGATGCTCCACCCAGGAGGGGGGAGCCGGGCATTCCCACCTGGAAGCTGCCCTTGGAACTGCCTAAGGGGAGCCCTGTCTGCTGGGTGACCAGAGGACAAGAGCTGCCATGGACCTTCAGCTGGAGACCGGACCTTCTATCGGATCATTGCTTCAACTGGACCACTTCATTTTGACTGCTCCCACCACCCTAATAGGCTATCATGTTGTATCTGACTTTGTCAGTGCTTTTTCCTTATATTATTTCACTTATTTCTATTTTTTTCTATTAATTTTAATCCTAACTTGTGATCTCCCATTGGTTTGTTTTCAAACCAATACAGAGTGATCACCCCATAGAACAACACTGAGAAAGTGTGATACTGATGTGGCAACACGGGTCACGCAGTGAGAATTACCATATAAGGAAATGCTGTGCCTTGGAAAAGTGTATAAACTAGCTCATTTTTTAAATAAACTATTCGGATTCCCTGCCAGTCTGGGTCCCTGCCTCAATCACTGACAAAAACAAGCATAATTTCATATTGAGGTTTTCTGTTTGACAGTCTAAGTCAGAAAATTAATGGGAATCTTGAAGAATGGTTTTGCAGTTCAATCAGTCCTGAGATAAACCTGTAAATACAACTAAGACATAGGACAATCTTCCTTGAAAACATGAAACAAAGTAAAATTCCCTTCTTCTGCAGAACTATAAACATTAGTCAAAGTGGAAATATATAAACATATTACAGGATGATATTTTCATATTTCATATTGTGATGAAAACAATTGTAGAAACTTGAGGCAGTTTTCAAAGTAACTCCTTACTGATTAATCTTATGAATACACTGTCATCCATATATGATGTAAATAGCTACAACCAGCAGAAAAAATCCTATTTTGCAATACATATAACTCAAATAGCATCTTAATTAATTTGGTATCTCCTTTCACCATATATATGATCAGGATTTTAAATTATATGCTTTGTGGTTTTATCTAAAATTTGGTAATGGTAAATCACATAATATAGAAATATATAATTTATGCAGGCATGCAATGCAAAGACAATTAGAAACACCCTAGTTTGATTTCACACAGCATAACTTTGCCTCCCTAGGCAGTGATTACTTTTTAGTGGTCTTATTAGAGTCAGTCTTAAGAGTTCATTATGATTTTTTAGATTATTCTTTTTAAAATAAATTTCCCTTAAGCAGAAGTACTTCTTTATTACTTTTCCACATCTGTGTTCTTAAACATTTTATTCTTCCTGAGTTATACTATTTTTTTTTTTTACCTCCAGAAGTATTTTTACTGACACAATTCAATGCTTTGCCTGATCAGAGACATAAACTATGCTATGGTCTGTGAACAGGACACAGTCAGAGGCAACAGCAACTGGGGCAGCTACGATGTGCTACAGCAGCACTGCGACAGTGCAAATGTTCTCCAGGCTCTGGCCTTATGCCACTGTACATCTTCCCTGTGGAAATATGGTCAAATGTCATCATTCCAGCTTGCTTCTGCTTAGTCATCTTGTTATCCCTGCACACAGAGCACCTGTGGAGAGGCACAGAAGCCAAACCAGGTTGGCAGGACCAGTCTGTGCTTGCTGGCCTTCCACGGGAGGTAGCACTGGACACTGAAATTCCTCATGGTGTTTTCTAGCCCAGGTAAACAGCATTGTGTTTCCAACTGAAATGCTACTCCAACAGTATGTGAAGTTATAAATAAAAGAATCTGAATATATCCTACAACATTAACACAAAGTGAAAGGCTTCATTTGCTGTAATGGCATACCTCTGATCAGCATTTTCACATCTCATGACTGTGAATTCTTTTATGTAAAAGGGCATCATTTCAAGCAAACGTGTGCAGAAAACTCTTCAATTTATGTTACTGTCTGCAAAAATACTGCTTAGGAAAACTCTTCATCTTCCTGGATATTCTTTATGACATTATTCTTTAATTATCTCAGATGTAAACATTAGAGAAGGGACTAATTAATTAGAAAGCCTTTTGCACTAGACACCTGATGTCTAGAAAAACTAGTATTTGTTCTTTAAAGGGTCTGGGAACTGATGAAAGAAGTAATTTGAATTTGCTGCAGATAGTTCACATTAGTGGATAATTAATTTTCTACATATTTTGTCCTAGATTTCATTAGGCAACAGTTGTAAACATGTCTGTGCTAGTGAAAGAATGTCAGAATGTTTAGATTATGACTCCTCAGGAAAAAAAAGAATGCAAAAGCAAGCAAAATCATCAAGGAAAACCAGAAAGAAGAAACTTATTGAGAATTCAAAGCATTATTTTGTACCTGTTTAAATAATTTCTATTGGAAATTAAGGGAATAAGACCCTCATCTTTGAAGGTGATCTAAGACCTATGGGACTTCCAAATAGCAATGGCAATATTCTGGTAATTTAACCTGATAGCTAACCTGATAATGAAGTAACAGGAGTAGTAGTCTTCAAACACAGGACAGCACACTACATTTTCTTTATTTATGTGTTTTTACTTTCAGTGCTTAATTTAAGAATTTATAATACCAAGACATCTCTATATTTGAGGGGGATTTGTTTTTACATTTTCTTATTTATGTGCAGAGAGTAAAATTTTGTCCAATAAAAATTACATAATATTGCACAGAATATTTGTAATAAACATGCTTAATTTTTATCTTTCAGACAGGCAATATGAGAGGTAAATTGTGATTGTGACAAAAACTGAAAATGGGGTTTCCAGGACATATCTTGTGGGAAAAATGTGATTAACAGGTATCCTACCCAAGCATTAATTCGGTGAGTGATAGCTGGGATATAGCACTACTGATAATTCAGATTTAATTCCAAATTGTCTGGCTGCTGACAATACTATCAGCAGTGCCTGCCCTCATTTAGTTGCTATCCTCAGAAATAACTTGAATGTGTAAATTAGACAGATGAAACCCTGCACTGTACAAGTTTGTTTAACTGATCATCTTGTGTGGAGATAGGACAAAGGAGGAATTGTATTGTTGCTTACACCCATGAGGAGGTAGAGCATGAAGTGGTAAAGTATTTACTGAGCAATCACTGTATAAAACTAAGTGCTGTAAATTTTTCTTGTGATAAATACACAAGATTTGCTTCACTTAAGCTCAGAGGATCCAATTAAAGTCACTGGATCTACTTAGGCTTATATTCAAAGATTTTCTGGCTCCTGAAAATTTTAATGGATGCCTTGGGTCTCCACATCCTGAAGAAATGATTTTTACAGACTACCTTGTCTTACACCAGCCAAACAAACAAACAAACATGATTTCTAGTGTTTTTACATGCCTGTTAAGATTCAGTACAGTATTGACTAGACTCAGTTTCAGATCTGGAATTCTGCTCCTTGTTGGTTTTAAAGAATTGTGTTCAAAAAGTCTTGGACATCAACCACATATGAAAATCCCCAAAGCTGCAAAAGAGAACTTACTTAAAAGCAGCTCATTCATGAACAATTGCTTTAGAAAAGCAGACTTTTTCTACCAAAAAAAAAAAAAAAGACTACTTACCTAAAGAAAGATAAGCAAGAGATTTACTTTGAAGGAAGATTATTCTTACAAACCTGAAGGACGGGGGAAGTTCTACAGATTCCTGCAGATACATAGAAATTATTTTAAAAGAACTACAATGTCTTCTTGAAGGATAATTATGCTGACATTGGAACAGCAAATGTGGCTTTCTATGCCTACACAACATCTGTCTCAGGCACTGAAATAACCATATTGAAAACAAGAGAATGCATCTGCCTTCAGAAATAAAATCCAACCCAAACTATTTACAACATTGTCTACTTTATCTAATCAAACTCAAATAAAAGATGCGATTTCAACTTAATTGATCTTCATTTCACTGTGGTTTCAGTAAAATTGTGCAGGCCTTAGATTTTAATGAAATAAACCACTTAACAGCTGATAACAATGACACTTCAGCTTTCTCAACACACCCTATTTAAAAAATATATGTTTAGAAAAGGTAATTAGGGTAATTTATTGGAAAACCGATTTCAGTGAAAATAGAGATAATTTTAAAATGCCAACATAATTTATTATGCCAAGTAAGGTTTGGGATTAGTAATATGACACTACTTCCAATGAAATCTCATATAAGACTTCCACAGCCTTTATTAACTCAGCTTTAAGCCACAGGAGAAAGAAGATGGACTACACCAGAAGATTAAATCAGATATAAGTGCAGCCTTACAGTTTGCAAGGAGATGCTGGAAGAAACTGGCCTGCAGAGCTGGTCTAGGGGAGATCTCTCACTCAATGAAAAAGTTTTTGGCACAACTCTTGGAACTTACACAAATCTCCCCAAACTTCAGCCAGTTGTAGTATGCCAATAAAAAGCAGAAAGTTCTCAGATTTATATGTTTGTTTTAATGATGCTTCTGTGATTTAAACATGATATAAAATGGCTTAATTGTTCTTGAGCAGAACCTTAAGAAGGGCAGTATAAATTCTTTTGTGGGGAAGGACACATTCTTCAGAATTAAATTAATCCTCTTATTTAAATGTCTTGCAAATATTTAAGGAAAATACACTGCCATCTTTTTGGGGAGGGGATAGAAAGTGTGTTAATAGCAAATGTGTTTTCCACTCTGCAGTTCATTTTTAAATTCTTTCTGCAGACAACAGTTTCTGCCTAATTGGGCTCAAGATAATTAACAACTCTACTAGATTTAAAGGGTAAGCCTCTAACAGATGCAGGGCCAAAACTACATACATTCATACACACACACACACACACACACACATATATATAATGTGCAAATAATTTTATCTATATTTATAAACATAACTTTTAAAATTATTTTAACCAGCTGTGCATTTGTGATAGCTGACTTTGGCATTGGTTATCCTTCCTTTTTTTTAATCTTACTACCTTTATTTGGTGTATTTGTCATTATTACTTGAGGTACTTTTCAGCTTCCAGAATATTTTGTTCACATGATTCCACAAAATGCAAATTATTTTTATGGATTTGTCTTTCCATCAGTATAGATTTCTGACACATACTGACTTTCACTGATATAAGAAGTTATTTTTTACTAAGAGATTAAGATTTTTTTGTGATGATTCTAATTCTTCATCCATCATTCTTCGGTAGGCCATAACTATTTTGTCTTCTTCACGAAGCCATTTCATTCTTCTCTCTTGATAAGCACTGTTGTTGAGATCCAACTGAGAGTGAAAATCCCATATAGTTAACTGCAGTGAGTTACTTATGACTAAATTTTGGACTTCATCATAAGCAATGAGAAAATGAACTGCATTTCAGCTGGGACTTCCTTACAAATTCAAAGGAATTAGGCACTCAAATATTACTCTATTTTATTAGAGTCACTTGTCACCACTGTGTCTTACCACTCTCTGTAGTTTGAGCCTCACCCAGATCATACTCAGATGATCTGTAAAGATTTGCAGAGATTTCAGTCAATCACGAGAGGCTTCAGAGAGTGTGACACCCACTGCTGCAGCAATGCGCCTCTTATTGACAGGGCTGGCACGACTCCACAGCGCTTCTGCAGATCCCACCCACAGCTGGAGCAGCCCAGAAGGATGGGCTGCAACACTGGCAGGCAAGACTTTACCTCTCAAAACTACCAGCAAATTCACTAGGCAGGTAATGCTGACTGCAAGTCATCCCCAAATTTCCTTAGCCTGCTTACTGAATGATCTTTCCTATGGCTGTTACGCAGTGCGTTGATTAATGAGAGAGCACCTTGTGCTTCAGAGATGTCAGACCTGCACTGCATAGCTCTTGGAAACTGCAGCCCAGTTGCTATGGCTACAAGAAGCTCCCATAGGATGGCTGCATTTAGCTGGCACATCCCAAACACCCAGAATACTAATGAAATGGAAGAGTCCATCTATCTGCACTGCAATTCAAAGGTGTGTTTTACGAATCTAAAATATTTGCACTTAGTCAACTGCAAATACAATTATCTTATTTTTCAATTACAAAAATAAAAACCCAACAACCCTACTGTCTTTGCAGAAACCTTTTCTCTCTCTTTGCCCCATAACTAGATGTTATTTTTTTAATGCAATTTTTTAAAAAGCAGAATTCAAATTACGTGGCTTAACAGAAATAAGTGTCCTTTTCCTAAAATTACAATTAAGCAAACAAAGGTAATAAGGATTTCACGTTAGCTATATACCAGTTTCTTGTGGGGTCAGAAAACACAAAACTGGATTTAAAGTGAATTTTCCTGTTTTGGCTGAACCATCACTGGCCTTAGCAATACAGTTTACAGAATCTCATGTTGCTGAAATTGTGACAGCCACTTAATTAACTAACAAAAAAAGTCTTCCATTGGGATTTATTTCTAATTTTAGGCCATAAAGTGAGGTACTGCCAGTGTCTCCACAGATGTAATGCAGGACTAATTGAATCCTGCTCCATTTTTGTGAGATAGCACATTAAATAATTCTTGTAATAGGTACCCTTCCTGTTAAAGGACCCCTTAAGTTCACACAACATCCATAGACAGGTGAGATTCATGAACACTGGGATGATGAAACCACCTAACCAGTTAAGTCCAAAAAGTCTGCGAGACATATTAAATTATGGAAGTGGTCAAGTACCCATTTCCATGTCAGATTTTTTGTGATGCATATTCCCAGAAATGTCTCTTTTACTTGGTTTTCACACATGAAGAAATAATTGCACCACTTCCCACAGTTCATGTATCAAGTCTGCAGTGGAAAACATAATCTGAAAACGTAATTTTAACTATACAAAATATTAAATACTTCCTGTTCACGTATAACAGATCACTGGAAGAGAAGCTTCCATCACTTTCCATTTACTTAACATTAGATCAGATTTTCAACCACTGGATCTCAACACATGCATAACTTCTTAGTTATAGATGGGAAAAAAGGGTCCCCACATCAAAACAGAGCAGTTGTGGACAGAAAGAGGAATCCTAGTCTCTTGTGGGTTTTTAAAACATCACATGCATAATGGAGACTTCAGCAAGCTTGCACAACATCTTGACTAACCTCAATCTGGATTTACAGTCTGTATTGATTAGTATGTACCAATAGAAACCACACACTGTGTAAAGAGAGGTATCTGGAGAAAGCAGGAGTTAAATTTTGAAGTATTTTCTACTCTGTATTCATGAAGAGATGAATGAATTGATTATACTGAATTATTGAGGCAAACAGAAAAATACAGAGCAAGAAAAAATGGTGACCTGTAAATCATCTATTACATAGGGAGATTCTAAAGAAAGAGGCTTTACAGTTTCATATTTGTCAAAATTCACTGTGCAGAGATTATTGAAGTGCATAATCCTAACATCTCTTAGTGACTATCAAAGCAGAGTGTTCATGATTGTTAATATCATCCCCAAACTGTGTGGAGGGTGTATTTTAAATCATGAATAATGCTTAAACTTGGCCAAAGACATCAATGAAGGTATATAGCAAGAGAAGCACTGCTCAGTGAACTCTTTCTTGATCTATAGGATAGGTGTGGTAAAGTGGAGGGATGGACATGTAGAAGGTGAAGAAAACTCCCTGTAGACATGCAGCATCTTCCAAATGTGTCTATGTTTAAGAATTTTCCACAGCCTGATTTCACAGAGCTCAGCAAGGAAATGGAATATTTGGGTTTGCTGATACAAAATAAAACTCATTTGGCTTTTCTTACTAAGGTGCACATATAGTCAAAATAATGGAGGACTTCCTCTAAATTCAGTGAAGAACAGATGCCTGTTTTAAAGCTAATAGTTTTTTAAAAACCTGCCCATTTTAACAAAACATTTGTATTCCTTTTTTTATTTTATCCAAACTGATGGGTGCCATGAAATATTAATCTAACTTCTAATCACACAAACAGTGTCTGATGCAGTGACAGCTGCTATGGCATTTTCCCAATAACACTCTAGATGCCTCTACATTTTAACTGTTCTTGAGGAGCTTGGTGACAAACTTTAGGGGGAAAAGAGATGGGTAAAAACTCATATTCTTACCAAGAAGTGTGGTCCTCCTGCAACTTGCTGTTAGCTCTTCTCAAAGGTAGTCAATGAAACTAATATGCCTCAAGTCAAATTAATTGAATGAAACAGTTTAAGTAGGTATTTTGAGTTAATTCAAGTGGATGCAGAGAAAAATGTCCTTTCCAACTTATTCTATTACCCTGTTGTACAGACACACCTAACCAAGGTTCCCCTCTCAAACCAAAAGTGCCAGCCCACAGCTTAGGACAGTATAATTCCAAATAACTTATCAGGAACCAGAACCACAAGGCCTTATCTCTGGGGAATTTACTGCTAGGAACAGTGAGCAGTAAGAAATAATTCTGCAGCAATTCCTGTAGGTGACTCTTTGAGAGGTTGTGTTCATTTATGTAAGTACATAACATTTCCTGTTTTGTAGCTCTCATACGCTTCTCAACAAAATAATCAATGAGTGAAAAATTTCCATACCAGCATTCTGTGTTGACTTCTTATGGAATAAAAATTCTTCTTTATTGACACTGAAGTAAAGCTGGCAGCTCAAATAAAGATATCACACAGAAATCTTGTGGTGTTTAAGACATGATAAGCACTTGAAAGACTTACATAAACCATGCCAGATTTTTAACTCCTTCACTATTTCAGTGTCATTTAGAGTAATTTGCAGTTGGTGATTTACAGACCAGAAATATTCCTAGTGGCTGTGTGGTACTGAAACGTTTCTACTCAGCAATTTCACTATAAATAATAATTTTTCATTTGTCTCATGTGAACATGACAGTGCAGCAAGGCATAGTGGCATACTTCCTGTGTGGTCTATTCCCAAAAGTAAATCAATACTCTGTGGATGATGTTCCCTAGAGCCCGATAGATTTTACATTTATTGGAAATATATTTACAGCAGCTTTTCAAGGAATGGGGAAACTGATCTTAGACAGAGGCCCAAAGAGAAGACTTGAACCTTTGCATGTCAGAAATAGCAAGGAACATCATGGAACATCTGTTTCACAATGGAGGCCTGCCTGTATGTTCCTTAGTAAAACTGGAGATTGGCTTTGATGCAAAACAAGAGGCAAAATAAAATTTCATGGAGGCACTCAAATAAACAACCCAGAAGTTTTCCTGTTTCACTAAGGATCTTACAATATGGCTTTTCTCTAAGGGAAGAAATTTTTTTAAAAGGCTGAAAGTCTTGCATGATGGAAAATTCAGAAGAGAAGACCTATATACTTCTTCATTGTGAGGGTACTTTCTAACACTGGATTCTTAGAGCAAATTCACATAAGTCTATTTATATCTATTTATGTATTAATGGCTATGAGGTTTTCCTCATGATAAGAATCTGACCTAGGTCACTTGAAGTATCTACTCTTTTCCTCTGTTCTTATGACCTGAGAGCAGAGAAAAGGAAAAGTTTATCAGGTATTTTTTTATAAGCTTCTCTAAAGAATAATTAAAATTAGAAAGGAAAATAAATTAATGCTTAGCATTGTTCCTAAATAACACATGTAATTAAATGAACACAGAAAAATTATCCTTTCAGTTAACAGTCAAAAAAACATTCGGTATGAAGGATTGATGGAAGGCATTTGAATCCTGTTACGGGCCCCAGCCAAGCTGTCTTTAGCTAACACTATCAGAGACCTCAGGAATTTGTCAAGGTTACAGAACTGTAAGCTATTCTAAATCGGGAGAGAAGCGGTTTGAAGAACGAGATAAGAAGACAGCAAGAAAGTAAACAAAGAGGGACTGCACCATCCCGGACTTGAACCAATCAGGGTCTCTGAAAGGTGCACGCAAGGCACGTGGACAATACGGGGCACCCAATGGGGTCGTGCGTGATGGCGTGAACGGCAGCAGCAGCAATGCATAAGAACCGTGTAATGTAAACAATAAAGCAGAAGCTTGCTATTACTTGCATCAAGTGTCTGTCCTGCTTCCCCTCCTCCCTGCACATCCCGAATTTCCCCAACAAAGGATTTTCCTGAGCAACACTTCAAGCATTAATTTATATACTGTCTCTTACTTGCTGGAATTGTCTGTCAAGAATTACATACGTGAGAGTCGTTTATTGGAGGTCATCCAAAACTAGCATCTGTCCACAGCACTGGAAAATTCAGACTTTGCTACTTGTGCCAGATACTTCACCATATTTCACACAGAGGAGGGAAAACCCCACTCACATTGCCAAGAACTTCTCCATTGAATCGGGGGAAGGGGGAGTAGAAGGTAAATGATTTGCTAAGAAGATGTTTGTTAAAAACAATGCATACAGCTTGCTCAACACTTATTGTGCCTACCAAAGCAGAATGAGAAGATACAAGGCTACTGATAAGAAGAAAGAATCCTAACCAAAGATCCTGTTTTCGAATCTAAAACAAACTCGAACCAGCCTTGGAGTCTGGACTTAGGCCAGAGACATAAAGAACATGCGCAGGGAAGCAAGGTGAAAAGTTCAGAATGATGAAGACTCTTACTTCATCTCCGAGACCCCTGCCCATGACCACCAGACAACACTGCGCAAGAACAACACAGATGTAAATGATTCTTGAGCCCATTTCCATACGAAGCGAGGCTAGGCGGGGCTAGGCAATGAATATGTATAGGTGTATTGGGAAACTCAATGAATATGGAACTTGTAACCCGATATATACCAAGCTGAGAGCAGCTGTGGGCACACATGCCTCAGGAGGAACTATTCCCCCATGCGTCCCAGCGCTGGAATAAACACGCCTACTTTACTGCTTATTTCAGTAGTGGAGTCTTTTCCACCTATAACCATGGTATTGTTCTAAGCAAAGGAATAATGAATTCTGTTGTTTGAGTGTTCCAAAACCCACACTCTGTTCAAAACCACCCAAAAAAACTCCCCTGTTGTTCAATTTCAAAATAATCATATAAAAGGGTAATAATTCAGTGGCTCACCTGATACCAACTGGAGTAGCTGTTTTACATGTAAAATTCTGAAAGTGAATAAAAGAGAGCTGGAAAAGGGTTTTTTTTAATGTGTTTTCTTGCAGAGTTTAATTGTGCTAATCTTGAGAAAAGTCAACTACTTGCTAGAAAGATTATTCTCAAATGTTATACTTTAAAGTGCAACTTCATTTGCTTGAGGGTTGGCTACACTGCAGAAATGAGGGGAAGTGTTTCCAGAATGAGTATAAAAACTTGTAAGCAAAGTAGCCTCCTGCCAGATGCAAGGTACCGGGCCAGTTAGGAGACTGCCAGGGGTGGACACATCAAGGGACACCAAAGATGGTGTCTTGGGGTGGTTTTCTATTCTGTGATCATGTGCTCCATGCCCAGAGATGGCTGCTGTAGCTTTAGGATGGGTCCAGGATCGGGGGCAGCCTTGGGCTCTGCGCAGGCTTTTTCAAAGCCTCGCTCCCCAGCGTCCTTTGTGCCGGGCAGACTGGCCTCTCTTTGTTGCTTAGGTAGCTTGGGTTTTTGTTAGCTTAGGCAAGTTCTTTTCCCTTTCCCTGGCATTGGAGACTGCAGCAACAATCCTTTGAGACCTTTGTTTTTTTCCTGAACTGCTTGGTTTGGTCCGGTCTGAGGCCAGAGAGGACTATTGAGGGGAGAAGCGGGGGAGTCCTGGGAGCCAATGAGCCACTCCGTCCTGGCCCCAGAGAGCAGAAAAGCCGACCCAGGGAAAGAAAGGACCCTAAATCTGCCAGCTTCATCTGCTCTGAACAGGAGACCAACATCAGTGATTTACCAGGTTCCCATCTGTTTTTTTTTCCCAATTTGCTGCATGAACTTTTTGTATTTTTCTACAGAGACAAAAGCCATCGCTGTTTTTTGTTTTTTCCCCCCTCTTCCCCACCATGTGGTCAGCTGTTGTGCTTTTTTTTTTTTTTTTTTTTTTTCCCAGTGTGTGGTGGGGGGGNTTCCCAGTGTGTGTGTGGAGGGGGTGTAAGGTTCTGACAATTCAGTATCTAGCATTTATTTTTTTTTTCCCTATGATGTGGGGGCACTTTGTTTGTCAAGTCACTTTGATTGGGTTTTTTTTGCTTTCATCCCCTACTATTCACTTTCTCATAGGCAAAAAGGGATTGTTGGAACCCCTTTTTTTAATTAGAGGAAACACTCAATTCCAGAATGTTCTTCTCCTAAAGTTGTCTCTAAACCAAGATGACATTAGCACAAAAAAAAAAAAAAAAGGTTAACTTCACCAGGTTGAGTCTTTAGAAGTGCCTGATCTTCATCTTCTATGTCTTTATCCCTACAGAACCTGGAAATCTTAGATACTCTGCTACTCTTTTAAAAAATAAAATGGCTCTGACATTGACTATTTGATTAAAAACCAAACCAACAAACACTTGAATCACACTCTGGTTGGCAATCACTTCTTTCCCTGTGCCACCCAGCCGTGCACTTTGTTGAAATTGTAATCTGAAGGTCTGTTAAATATACAGCAGTGTACAAATGCCTGCTAAGTAGTGGGATATAATATTCTGGGGAATTAAGGTAGCTACCAGTAATAAGTTAAACAAATAGTGTTCAATCACTGTTGTCTCTTGTGTTCATGTGTTATAGGGCAGATACAGTCATTAATGCAGCACAGCACAGAGAACTCAGCTAATAAAAATTCACAAAGGCCTTAGGTGAAGTTTGTAGAAACATGACTGAATTTGCACTGCCGCCCCAGCTGAAGGTGATAAAGGAAAGGGCCTGCTAATACATCACTGAAAAACTACAATATAGAGGGATGTTAAAAACAGGCTCACAATTGAGTTTTTTATGCATATTAATTAACAAGAACTAATTAAGCTGACTGTAAGAGACCTTTTGCGGTGATCTGCCATACACAAGACAAAGGGTGCAGCACTGGGAGCTTGACCAGGCACAGATCACATCAGAGGCTCCCTTGGCAGAGATACATTTTATACCCTCAGTCCCTGCCTCCTGGCCGCCCCTCTCCCTGCCCAACCTGAGCGTGGCGATTGGCTCGCTGACATCTGGGATCTTCACACTGGCTCACTGTCATCTGGCCACTGTCTGGGGTCTTCACACTGGCTCATTGTCATCTGGCCATTGTCTGAGGTCTTCTTTCTGGTCCAGTGAACATCCAATAACAGTCCCTGATTCCTCCCTTTATGTAAATAAGGTCTGAAACCCTTCCCCTTATAAATACATCATAGATATTTGAGAAGATTCCCCAAATCTCCACTTTGTACACAATCCCAACAACAAATTAATTAATAATGAATATAATAAACATATTAACTATTAACATTAATACCTTTAACAATTAAACCTAATAACAGACAAACAAATCAACTGGATCAACAAATAGCTTAGAGACTTAATTTCATAACTGTTCAATTACAAAAACACTTAACAAGCAAATTAACAACTTTTATTTAAATGTGAAAGCCAACCTCCCCAAACTTAATCATAACAGGGACTTTTTCACAGACATCACCTTTTCGACACCTTCATAATTTTTCCTTCTCATCAGCTGCCTCTTTTTTCCTACTCCAGTTGTTGTGCCTCTCACTATTCAAGAGGAGCATAGGCCAAATTCATTATTATTCATCAGATTTTCTCCTGTTCTTCGCAAGTTCAAAGGGTACTGGAATAACTAACTCAGGGCTATACCCAGTGGCTAATATATCTATTTATCTTCATGTTTCATTGGGAGATAGACATAAAATGACTAATACTTCGTCCTCAGTGACAAACCTGCATAAACTGGCAAAGGAAGCCCTCAAATTTTCTTGATGTTTAGAAGACACTCAGACTTGGTTGTAAAAGAGAGTCAAAGTGGACACCTTGGTGGGAGGCCTCAGATGCCTTCAGTTCGTCCTTTCTAGCACGTCTAAGGTTCCTGTGAGCCACACACCTCATACAAATTATCAGGCATATGGAGATGTGACACTTCCTCAGCAATTCACTTTAAAGATGCTGCAGCTCTGGAGGTCCTGACTTTATGGTTTCTTTCTTTACAATGCAATTTACTAACCTCATCCATAGCTAAGAAAACAGACAATTGCGATCATTCTGTTTCCCCCAGATTTACAAAGTGACTGACAAGTCCTACAAAGTTGCTACAAGCAAAATTAAGAATACTGTCTAAGTCACTAAAATGACAGGGCCAACTCTTACACGTTCAGCTCTTGCTACCTTTCAGCTCACTGGAGGACTAGTAACAGGGAATTCTGCTAGAAGCTGTGAGCTCATCAATTGCAGGTGTCACAAAGATACCCAGGCATATTAGTCACCAGTCACAGTATGAGCCACCAATGAGATAAAAATGTAAAAAAAAAAATAAATGAGCAGCTAGAGAGAATCAAACCAGGTATTTCCAGAAGGGACTGAAAAACATTAATCTTTGTCATTATTATGTTATTCATACTTTTAAAAGTTAAGTGAGACTGAAACATGCACAGGAAAAAAAGCTATTGGCAGAAGAATGAAGAGACTATTACATGAGAAGAAAGAACAGCTCATCAGAGGGTATGACTGCTCTCTATAAATGCAGTTCAGAATAAAGATCAGGTATTTAAAAGAATAAGCTAAAGGTTAAAGTAGGTATATGAAGAAATGCATATAAACTGAATTCTCTCAGACTGGAAACTAGAAGGTTTCTAGCTTTCAGAGCAATGACATCCCTGAATAGTTTTCCAAGTACAGCAGCCAAGACAAAAATCCTAACTAATGTACAGTTTGATCTGGAGTTTACAAAACAGCAATACAAGTGTGATTTGTGGATCCATAAAGCCTTTTCCAGTCTGTGTTTCCTAATATGCTTCTTCCAGAAGCACAGACACGGAGCTAGGAGGCTAATACCTAACATGCAAGTGTTGCTTCACAAACACAGCATCTCATAGTCCTTAGAGAATATAGCCATCTCTTTCATGCAAAAATAACACTGCCAATACAAATCAAACATTGCTGCTGCTGCTGGGCTCAGACCTCTATCACCTAATCAAACTAGGAAAAAAAAATAGAGAAAAAAGATTGATAGTCCAGTTTTCCCCAACATATTCAGATTACAGTTGATATTTTGTTTAATATATATTTTATTGAGTTCAGCAAGCCTGGAATGGCCTTTTTAGACTAGGCTAGGTTTTAGATACTATTTGCAGAAAGTTACAGATATGTTTTCTGAACTCAGAGTAAGATTGTGTTTCTATAGACTCAAGAAAGGTTGTAGCCTCCGTTAGCCAACTAGTATTTCCAGCAATTACTCCTATTCTTATCCTCAGACATAGTCAAACCTTGATTCAGCTTTTGCTATTAAGACAATCACCCTGTTTTTTTCATTTTTCTATTCAGTTAAACGGCCAGAGAAGTCCCTTTACTATCACTTCATGCTGTACTTTGCACTAATGCTCCCCCAGAACAGAAAGCTTAAGGTAGAACCTAATACTGAGCAACCTTATTTACAAACTCTTAATTTGCACAAAGGTTTATTTATCATCTTGCATGTATGAAGTACAGGCTACAACAGGAGCCCTGATACAACTCAAAACCAGCATAGTTAACAGCTCTAGAACACATTAGCACCATGCAGCAAGCAAAAAGCTCTGCAGGATTTTTCTAATAAGCTTTGAAGTCTGATAGATTGTCTTGCTTAACCAATAGAAAACATCTTGAAAAAATGAAAAGCCAGATAAGGGAGATCATTATCGTTATCTGTGCCACAGTCCTCTCTATTCTTCTCTAACCATGAACTCATTCTGCTCCCACACTGTGTCTCCTAACTCAGGCACCAGATAGTCTAAATTCCAGGGAAGTAAAAGAATTCTTCTAAGCTCATGTTAAATCCCACCTATTTGCAAGGCTAGCAACAAGGAGAAAAAAATTCAGCTCCTAGTTCAATGACTCAAAGAGAAATTCCAGTCTCTCATCATCTCTGAAATCCCCTAGCTCCCTCTCAGGCTTCATTTTTATTCCTTCTACATGGAATACTAGTAATTTGCTTCACTGCAAATACCTCTTTCTTCTAGGCTGAAGATTAGAAGAGTCCGCATATGTTCAGTAACTGTGCTGGGCTAAATTCTTATCAGTATGCTGAAGCTTTATGATCAGTAATTCAAACATGCCATCAGTGCCCCATGTGAGGAGGCCTTCAGCTCAGAAGCTTCCTGTCTCTCTAACAGTTTGAAAAGTAAGTTTGACAGGTTAAATAACACAGTTCTATTCTGTTCTGACCTTGAATATTCTTTTACTGTGTGCTAAAAGACTGCAACTTAAAAACCAGACCAAAAAACATACATGAATAAAAAACCCCAGGGCAAGTGCTTGCAAACTCCAGTCCACAGGCAGAACAAGCATCTACACAAGAGTATTATGCACAAAGAGATAGGTCAATACTGAGTTCAGACAGGCGGAAGCACAGGCTTGCATTAAAAGCCTGCTGCCCTTGCGCTCTATCAGCCAATCACTGACGAACATTTCTGTATACAGTACTACAGAATACTGGATCCCACTTTCCAGGTAAATAGCTAAAATTTCTCTAAAGCTTTATACACAAACCCCTATTCTTGTACTGGTTTGTCAGTTTTCTACTCAGGTGAACCAGCCTGTGACAATTTGCAGCTCGGATAAAACCAAGGCTTATCTGTCAATTCTGTCGGCTTTTCTTACACAAGAGAGCTCCAAGCAGAACTACCAGGGTGGCAATTTTGAGCTAATCACATCTCCAGGGGATTGCAATTCTTGAAGGCACTTCACACTTCCTAAGCTTCAACTTCAACAGCTGTAATTAGTTTGCAATAATTAGACCTTGGCAGTGCTTATTTCTAAATTGTCTGCCATATCTAAACATGCCAAAACCAGAAGTCATTTAGCACTCAAGTCACAGGATATTAATATCTGTCCCAATATTGTTTACCTCTTCTTCATTAAAAGCATTGAGTTTTGACTTCATAACAGCTCAGACTTCAAACCCCAAAAGACTGGATTTAGAATGTTCATGTGAAATAGAAGCCTTTTTATTCTCTTGGGACCCTTTAAATTTGATGGCAAGTTGAAGGTTTTGGGAGATTTTTCCTCCTTGTTAACCCATGGACTAAACCAGTTTTAATTGCTGCCCACAGTAAAAAACCATCTACATGATGAAAAGTGTGTTCCCCAATACCCTTCCTTCCCTCAGAACGCTTCCCTGCAGCTAGCTCTCATTAGCACACCACCACCATCAAAAAGCAAAAGCTCTAACAGTTTTCAACAAAGCAGAGATCTACTTAAAGAGACGTTCATAAAGACTGGTTAACTGTACACCTACTAAAGAATATTCTTTAATTATTTGTGCTATTAGCTGGTGCCTTCTGTCTGAACTAAACATCCCACTCCAGATCACAAACTCTTCTTCCTTGTAGTAGAGATAAAATTGGGGGTTTTTGTCTCTGTAAATCTGTTTTCCTTCTTCATGTTTTCTTTAGAAAATAAACAGTGCATTAAAAATGGGAGATGATAATTATTTAATTCCTTTTGAAAGAGATGACCATAAGGACGGCTGTTTTATATAGTCTGAAACAGTGCTGAAAGATTTCTCTGTTCATGGAAGAATTACCTCTTCTTTCCATTTGACATCATTTCATTGTGGCCAACACTTTCCTTCCTTAACAACTTAAATTCTTGCTTGCTTACACACTTCTTTCATCCAGCTATGTGAATTTTAAACTATTGGTCTGTATTAAGACATCATGACAGCCTGGCAGACAAGTGAGTAAGTTAGATACACATGAACAATTTGCAAACTGGCATAAAGAAATATAGCTTCAAAATAGCCCAGAGGGTGACTAACAGCTCTCAAAATTAGCCAGTTTTTTAGCTGCTGGATTCCAGGCCCAAACTTCTCATTCTCAGACCTCCTGTTAGACACCAGAATCTTGGGATACCACAACAACATCAGGATGAAGAACCTGAGATCTGAATCACATCATATTTTCAGTTCTCAAATACATGTACTTTTTTCCAGCTTTGGAAAGACATTTATTTCAAACCTGCCACAGAGATGAAAATATTCATCTTAATTATTTATGTTTTATTCATCATCTAACCAACTTTTGTTGTGCTCACTGCACATGCCATGCTGTGTTTACTAACTCTCATAGACTACTGTAAAGGCTACATTAAATATAGTAAATATTTCTGAACTGCACTCCATAAATACAAAATATCATCAAGTAAAAACTGATGGTTAGGTTTCTATCATAAAATCAAATTCCTTGCCTTAGATCTCAGTTTTCTCATTTTCAGGATAGCCTAAAATATAACTGCTTGTATATATTTCAAAAACATACAAACTTAGTTAAAACAAGCTAAAACATAACAGAAGTAGCTTGTCAGGTCATTCAAGAAAAACAAGGGGAAAAAAAAGAAAACAGAGAGTAAACAATGATAAACTTTTTCTTAGTAGGTTGAATTTGAGCTCCTCAAGAGCCATCAGACTTTCAGGGCCCCTGGAAGAACAGCCCTTGCTGCAGTTACTAAGCAAGGAGGATTCTAATGGATTTTTGATGAAATCTTAATGAAGATTCAACATGAGAACAATACAGAAAGACATCTTTTCCTAGGGTATTTTGTGCTCTAGTAGCTTTGGCCAAGCAGGAGCAAATAGTCTTTGAATTAAATATACACATTGATGTACCGAATGGTTTCTTATTTTGTTTTGCTTTTAAGAAACTAAACAAGCACTAGACAAGAAGAAATAATCACTGGGTCACACTTCTGAAAGCAGAAGATAATGAAATGAGCTATCAGCTGATTTTAACTGAAGTTCAACACAGTTACAGATGGACATTTCTCTATAAAAATAGCTTACTATTTCATCCAAGTCAACAGTCTCTTACCTTAAAGCAGAAACTAGAATTTTTTCACATTCCAACATTGTTGAACAACATGAAATTGAAAGACATTACAGCCTCTAGGTAGGTAAATATGAAAAATTTTTATCTCAGTTAATGGTTTTCATTGTCTCTGATGAGAAACCTACTAAACTGAGCTTATTTGTGTCCAATATAACAATCTGCTTTTTTTCTTTTCATGGTTTTATTAATGCCATGTGTTAAGACAATCACAGCCAGTCACAGATCTTCTCTCTTCAAGCCTTTCCAAGGTGACCTGTTTGCTCTCCCTGCTCCCTGCAATGATGGCAGCTCTGCCTGAGCAGGCACAGGAGCTTAACCATTGCAGTCTCTTTCCAATTCCTTCACTCTGCTACTTGGATCATCACAGCCCTCAGCCCCCTGTGCTTTGTGGAAGATGTGTCATATCTCAGTTGTAATGTGTATGAAAGGCAATATATAAACTTCCTTTATGCCACCCAGACCCTGGAAGATTTTTAATCTGTTTGAGCACTGGAAACAGCCTTCAACTGCCTGGGTGAGGCTGTTGCCAGAGGGCAGGGCAACATACTCACTACTGAGAGCCTAATTCCTTCTTGCTTAGAATTAGTTCTTCCATAAAATACTTGCAATTTTGCACTGCAAGCTGGTAAGCAAATTAGCTGAGTTAGGCAAAACTTCTGTTACTCCAAGTGCTGAACATCAGGCTCTCCCTCCACGTAAATGCAGGGAGAACCCCATGGGACTGTCCATCTCCCTGCAGGGTACCTTGTGCAGAGCTACTCCTGCAGCTCTGACTGCTGTAGTGCAGTGCAAGATAAATGAATACATGTGGTGAATAATAATGTCGTATTTTGTAACCTATGGGTTAGAAACCAGCACCACTACAAACTAGAGATATTTTGGACAGATATTGCTGTGCACTGTTACACATGACAAAATGGTTTAAGACTAGAGGTGATGAGTGCTGAATTCTGCTGAAATTTCAGAAGGAATTCAGAAGCAGGAAGTAGTAATTTAAAATGGAACTTAGAAAAGATACTGATGTTAATGACTTAACTTTTACAAAAAGGAAAAGGGAGGAACACCGGTAGTGTCACTGTGTACAAAGAAAGTTGGGACTAATTTGTGTCTTGTTTCTGTAATGAAAAGTCTAAGAGCAGAATAGTTCTTTATTTCATTGTGCCATGCAGAGATAATTTTTCTAACACAAAAAGGATGTAAAAAGCTGCTGAATGGGAGCAACTTGACCCAGGCTTTGCCAAGGAACACTGTACCATACAATGAAGAAAAAAGCAGGGGTTTGGCAAAGAGATTGAAATGATCCCAATGGTTTGAACAGTCACTCTTAACTACCATGGAGTATTCCAAGAACACATTCCACATGGCAGTGTTCTTCATTTCTCAATCATCACTGAATTTGATAAAAATATTTCAATCACTTGTGGTGATTGGTGCTATTGTATTCTGTGTAGCTACATATAACCTAATTACATGAATATTTATTATCTTAAGTGTGACCTTTATGTTGCTTATTTCAAGCAGAGTCATTTTGAATAGCTCTGCTGGTATTTTCCAGGTATTTTATTATATACAGAATGTTCTTATATCCACAACTGGCCTGTGACCAAAGCTAGAAGACAGCTAAGTTTAAAGGTCTTTTCTTTGTATTTCTTTTTTAACTCAGCATGTAAACAGAGTAATTTTTTCAGGTTATTTATACACAGTAGAAAGAAACAGCTAAAAATTCAAGAACCTCAGAAGGCTACTGTATTTCTTCTCATAAAAGAAATGTGGAAAGCAAAGCCTAATATTTACAACTGACATTTTAGGTATGAATTCTGTACAGTATAACTAATAGGCAGCCATTTAGCTTTGAAATTTAATAAACAAACAAAATCAGAGCCTCAAATGCTTATTCTTCATATTTTCCGAATAAATGAAGTATTTTAGGAGTATTCCAAAATTATTATTTAACAACTTTTAAAGTATACCTAAAATAACAGTAAGCTATTTACCCCCAAAATAATACAATTTCTGCTTATTAAAATTATAATTCTAGTGCATCATAAAAAGGTAAAAAAACAACACAGAAAACATATATATATATATAATTTCCTTGACTACTGAGAGTGAATAAAAAAGTCAACAGTAAAACAATAAAATATTAGTAGATCCTTCTGTATTTGCTAAAGAGCTGCATCAGATCAGCTGGCATTGGGCAGACATTGATTCCAAAACATAACCTCTGAATGGAAAAGCAAAAGAAAGAAAGAAGATTACAACCAAGTAGAAATTAACATGAATGTACCACTGGAGACATACAGCAGGGATTCAGGCTTTCTGATGCGAGGAAGAAATTTTCACATGAAGAAGTATAATGTATCGCTTCGATCTGGAACTGAAAACAAATGCTTTAGAAGGGACAAGATCACTTTAATTTTTCTATAACACAAGCCTAATCGCATCAATTGTATCACAAAAAAAAGGGAGAAGTGGAAAGGAGGAAGGAGAGGGGAACGGAAGGCTTGCTTTGACTTTGTGATGTACATAAACAATTAAATTCCTCTGTCAAGGCTTTTATATATATATATACTACAGTCAGAAAGAGAATAGTGGTCAGCAAAGGTTAATTCTCTGTTCTGTCAGAAAGCACCAGTTTTGGAAGAGTAGGGTCTACAAACCACAAAGCATCTGTAACTGAGGTATCTCTGCACCACAGTGCAGAGTAAGACAGAATCATCTATTTGTAAAAGCCATATCCACAGTTGATGACATGTGTTTCCTGTCTAAATATGCAGAAAGATAAAGCAAAGAAAGAATCACATAATATAGTCATTTCAAATTTGCAAATGGTCTATGCCAACTAATTATTGCAGTAAGAGCCTTGGACACAGGAGAAAAGATGGATCATATTCACAGCACAAATGAAGGCACTAAGTCAATTTTTTCCTTCAGCAGAATCACTGGATACAATTACTGAAGTACTTAGTGGGATACATTAATAGGGTGTTATTATCTCTAGATAATAACATATTGTATACTCTCCCACAGGTACAGAAGAGAACAAATTGGGCATGTCTGAAAATCTGTGAAGTCCATTTCAATGTAGGCTCAATGAAAATGCAAAGAAAGGGGTAAGAGGAGCGGCACCCCCTCTAGTCATCCTCCTTCCATACCTGTGGCCTGTCATAAGAAGTAAAATAACTCTCTGTGCATCAGATTCTACAGAAAAACAGCTTTCTGAGGAATCCTACTTCAGGGCTTTTTCTCTTTCCAGTGTTTCAGACTGAGCTGACCCACAGATATGTAGAACAGACACATCTTTAAACCTGATGTCCTGATGGTTCTTGCAGGATCAGGGGAATGCAAAAGGTGCAATATGAGAAGGATGAGGCCTGCTGTGCTGCTGCCAAATTCACAGTTTCATGAAAAAGCAGCTGAATAGTCAACCTCTCTCCAAGAACCTATTTTTTACTGCTCTGATGCTATCCCAGTCAGACTGTGCCAATTTCTGTAAAAGCAATTTATCCTGCCTTTTTAATGGGGCTAGGTGACAGATTAAAGCAGAAATTCCTGCATGTCCTCCCTTCCCTTACCCCCGAGTGCACAAAAACTCAGTGTTGCATGGCATGATTCATGTGGGTGAAAATAGGAAGAACTGGGAAACTATTAGAGGTTTCCCTTCTTTCCTTTGCACCTTGCAGACCTTTCCATGCTCTTCTCAACCTTTTCATCCTTCAGCCTTTTTGTAAAGGCATGCAGCAATGGAATACAGCTTCTTCCAGTTGATGAGTAGACACATTCAGGACTAAAGATTTTGTCAGTCACAAGTCACATCCCAGTATGAATGCTGAATAATATTCTTTTGGCACAGATTGAAAGGATTCTAATAACAACTCCCTGAGAAGTTGCTATCTTTACATTTTCCTTTGTCACGACACAGACATGATGTAAACTTCAACTCCCTTTTGGTATTCTCTGTCTGCTGGGCACATTCAGACTGTCTGGGCAATGACCCTTTAGCAAAGTGACTCACAGCTTAAAAGGTAAAAATGCAATTTCATTATTTTTGGTGCTGTGAGTAAAAATGCACAGAATTCAGCAAAAGGTATTGAGATGCACACTGCAAGTCAACAAAAGCTTTGTCCTCTGTCCATCCAAATGAGCTGTAATATCTTTGGTCTTTTAGACCCTTTGCCACAACCCATTTCCTGAGCCTTTTTCTTATTTCCTTCTCCGATTGAGAGTGATTTGTTTCCATGCTCTTCCTTGTAGTGGTACAAGACAGATTTAAACTGACTAGCACTTGATTCCCTCTGTTCATAGTGTCTTTATATTCTTCAGCTGTTTTCCATTCCCCATCACACTTATTTCCTTTATTTGTTTTTTCCTCTTTACACAGGCAGTAGTGAGTAGTGTTTACTTTGCATGCTTATATAACTGATTTCCTCAGCTATGCAAACAGTACCAAGATTGTGATATTCTTCAGCAGACAGACATTTTGCCAGTTGGTATCTATAAAGACACTTTCAGTCTCTCTTCTCCTTGTTTTTGTATCACTTGCTGACATGGATTTGTTAGTCTTTTTGTGACTGCAGTACCTCTTTACTGTGATTTTTTGCCATGAATATTAATGTGCTAATAAGACACATGGTACCACAAACACTTGGTGTAACTATTCTTATTAGCTTTAATTCCTGATTTGCTTGAGATGGTAGCTCTCTATGGTAAAAAAAAATTATCTAGGAATACAGCTCCAAGATCCAGAGGAAATGCAATTCTCCTATGTCAAATTCTTTCCAGTAATAGTGTGTCACTGGTGTGACATTAGAGTGGTATTAACATATGGGCATGAGTTTTCATACAGCCCCAAATGCAACAGGAACAGTCAGATTCTGACCAGCAGTTTTTAACTAATTCCATGTATGTATTACCCAGAAATTATGTGGAGGATTAGATTCCTTTTGAGCATCTGAAGACCAGTTTATGCCACTATAACCCACCTGATTAAACTTCAGTGACTGCCAGGAGAGAAACTGCAGTGGCATTGGTAAGACCCAAACCAAGATAGTAAGTCTGCCATTCAGCCTAACCCTTCTGGGTTCAAAGGTAATGTACATTGTAAACCCTTTAAGAAGAGGTGTCACAGAAAGGCTTTATATTATGTAATTTTGTAATCATTTTTTATTCTTCTAGTTTCATTTAAAACCTTACTTTTGTAAAGCCAATTAAGGTTTTCCATCTTAAAGTTCATGTTAAGCCTTTCTTTCCTGTGTTCCTGTGTTCCTGTGTTTGTAATTGATTTTGCAGAAAATGGGGTACTTTTGCTCTGACACAGCAAGGGCTTCTCTAGAACCATGGATTGCAAGTTCTGTGCTGGAGCAGGGTAAATGTACCTTGGAGACCATCTGCCTCAGCTCAGTGGCTAACAAATCACATGGGGTCTCTATGTGACAGAACAGGACCACGTGAAACAGTGACTGCCAAAGAGCAAAATAGTAATTCAGTATTTTAAATACTGTCACCTTGATAGTCCTGGCACCTGAGCTACTGCAGCCATGGAATGAACATCGTGTCCGGTTTCCTCCTACTCTCACCAGCGCTCGTTGCTGGGAGCGTTACAAAGCAGAGCACGCAGTGCAGTCTCCTCACAGTCTCAGTGTTTTGCCCTCTGCCCACACTATTCTCAAGACAGTCACTATGTATCTTTGGACAGAAATGAAATGACTAGTTACAAATTGCTTATCTTAGCAAGACTGCATATTGTAGATTGAAGTCTTTCCGTTTGCTACAATTGCCAGCAGGGCTCTGCATTTGGATTTTTGTTAACAATAAGGTTATTCAGAAAAGAAATATCAAACCTCTTTCCATTTGGTCTCAGACCTTTCTCTTGTGTGACTCTGGGCAGCAGTCCATGTGTCCCCCAGGGGTACAAAACTCTTCTTGTATTTGGCCTTGACATCTTGAGAAGTGATAGGAGAAGAACTACAGGAACAGCATCAAGCAAACTTGCTCAGAAAGAAAAAGGAATTTGTAAAGAAAAAAGAAAGAAAAGAAAGAAAAACCATGCACAGTGCAAAGCTGACAAATCCCTTGTACAAACATATAAATAAATTAAATAGTACTAATGGATGAGTGACTGAAAGACAATAGCTTATCATCCTCAGTTGCATCAAGAGGTACCAATTTCACACTCTGACACCTTACATTACTGAAAAGACAGATAGACTTGTGCATTAATCAGAAGTAAGTTAAGTTTAAATGTTTCCCCCCATTTCCATCTGCAATTTGTTATTTAGATAAATATAATGAGAACAGTAGGAACTGGCATTAAAATAGAGATAGAATGACATCTACTGGCTGCTAGGAACTGGCTGAAAATGCTAAAAATGTTTTGGATTTTCCTCCCTTTCCTCAAAATATTTAAACTGAGACTCTTATTACTAGTCACAGTTTAGCTATTGAACAGCAAATGGAGAACAGCTCAATAAGTTCCTAAATAAAAGTCTTCTCTGGTCAAATTTTAACCAATTATCTACCTAGTTAAAAAGACCTACCCAGACAGCTTAATATGTTTCCAATCTTTTATATTAATCCTAGTGAGTAAATAGATGCTCTGCTTCAGAACTACAAGAAATTGAAAAAAACGCCAGAAACACTGTGATTTTGCACTGGATGCAGGTCTCCATTGAACATTTTACAGGAATACTGATAAGCAGAACTAAGTCTCTTATCAAAAAATGACTTAAGCAGCTAAATTTTACAGCACAGCATCACTTTGTAAAATGATAATCATTACCTTCTTTCCTGAATTTATTTAGTGCATTATTGTTCATTTTTTTAGTTAACACCTTCTTTTTTAGTGATTTTATAAATTTTCATATGAACAAGACACTCTATTCTGAGGGTTTTTTTGCTGCTACTCCTGGTTTTTTTTAACCATCCTAGAACAATCACCCGTGGTATAAAAATCTCAGAATGTCCTGAGATTTTGTTAAAGATCACAGCAACATCTCAGTCCTAATGAACATTGTTCTTTGTGCTATACATGTCTTCTGGCCTGTCTTATGGATCTGAGTGAGGCCCTTTTCCCTGTTCGCAGTAATACTCTGTGGGTGATACTGCCAGTACAAACAAATCGATCTTGCTCACTGTCTACCACAAGATATATTTTCTCCTCCTGCAGTTTCTCCCACACTAGTTAATTAAACTGCTCTCTACTCTGTATTTGGTGGTCTGCTCACCAGGAAATATCTGTCTAGCTCTCATGCCTCCAAAAAGAATCAGAAATTAGTCTGATATTGACACAAGCATTTGGGGTGATTCTTTCCTAATATATTCAACTGGGAAAAAAGAAAAATTCTAAGGAGATGACAGAGTTATCCCAACTGATATTTATATAGCATATATTTATGCAACATACTGCAGAGAGGCAACAGTAAGCCTCAATTCTGGCCTCGAGCCATAGCCAGAAAAGACAAATATGTGCAATGAGATAGCATGTAAACAAAGGTGGGGGAAAAAGCTGAGGGTGAAGAAAAACAAGAGCCAATATTTGCAAGAGCAGACTAGGGATTTAAGTGTGTGTTTTGTAAAATTTCAATGGCTTCTCCATTGCAGAAATGGGTACAGACTCACTAGGAATAGCACGGCTTTGCAGCTGCACTGAGTAGTGCTCCCTCTTCCCCAGGCTTGGACTCAGAGCAGGGAATGCTGTGTTGGGCTGTGGCTGTGAAGGACACACAGACATCCCCTGATGCTCCTTACTGCAGCTTCTTCACCTTGGTCCATGTATCTGACACACAGACCCTTGAACCTGGAGAGAAGCTGTAGTGCTGCATGAGTGTGCATGAGTTAGCAATGCCAGAGCAGGACAACACACAGTCATCTTTCATTGGTCATGTGACTTTTTATTTCATATGCTAATGTGTTTTGACGTTCACAAAATGCTTCCAGGTATTCCTTTAGGGATAATGTGGATATATTCATATCACTACTTTTTGTCCAATCCCATTATCTTAAAAAATAGTTAGCAATACACTAAACTGAAATTGATACATTGTTCTTGATAACTTTTTACTGCATAAACTATCATACAAAGTTTACTGATGTCAATTATTCAGAACTTACTCTGAAGTTGTATCCAAATACATAGAAAAAATACCTGAAGATATGACCTTGGATTGTTCCAATGCATGCACAGAAAGAAATATAGTAACATAGTATTTCATGCTCATAAATTTTAACTACAAAATACTCCAATATGACTTATTCATTAAACTACCACTACAGATTCCAACAGTTAGCCCACTTGGGAAGTGCTAGTTCAAACAACAAGAGAGCAGCAGGTGCTTTAACTCAACTTGTTCATCAAACAATTCCCACAGGAAACAGCATGAAATAGCTGTACTTCCTAGGGAGCAAAATCTGTCATTTCACCCAGCTCAGAATGTTACAAAAGTCATCTAATCTTTTTCATAAAAAAAACCACAAAATAGTTCTGATGAATCACTCTGTAGGAAAGCCTCTTTCTCTTCATCAAGTTCAAAAGAAATCTAGCTAAGATACAGATATCTGTACTGCGGAAGTCTGAAGCTGAAGGAGATTGAATCTCAGATAAGAAGCAATATTCTCCTTGCACTCAAGCTCCCAGCAGTCTTCAGGACTGAATTCTGGCCTGTTATTTCACTGCACTGATGGACTGGAGGACTTGAAGTGCAGCCTCCTATGCTCTGTGCTGAGCTGTGCCTTCTGCAGACCCTGGGAATTTCATCTTTGTGCTTCTACGTGCAACTGAGGCTTCAGGTCTGCACTGCCAAAATGTGTCGCGTAAAGCGAGCAGACCAAGCCCAACCAAAGGAACAGTCATTCCATTTATAACAGAACTGAGCATTTGCTGTTGGAGAATACAACTTGCTGAGAGTCTGTACTAGAGTTTCTCCCCGTTTTAATTTTTCTTTTCTATTTCTAGGTATACATATTTCATGGTCCTGATTTGGTATCTGGATTTACAGACAACTCTTCACGTTGTGTGTTAAACTGAAAAGGAAATATTCTCCTCCCGTGATATTGTTTGAGATCTACATGAAATTCTTACTGCATAGTTGTCTTTTTTTTCAACATCTCTATTCACAGATCCATGTAAAAACATAGATCTTTTATTAGGTAAATAAAGTCTACAAGAAGAATATGAGTGGGGCTGCAGCTATATCTGACTTCACACATCACAATGATTGATTTTTGCTATCATTAAATAGCTGTTTCTAATGAGTATTTTGCAATGGAGATAGAAAATATAAGGGTAAAAATGCAATAGGTTCACAGCAACCTAATGTAACATAATACGGTGTTTCTTTCATTTTTAATGAATTAATGTCATTATAACTTACTAATTTTTAGTTTCAAATAGCTATTTCTGATGCTGTTATGGAAACACAGTAATAACATAAAGCAGATTTATCGAAAAGTTACCTTATACTTTATATTTCATAAAACCTTCTCTTTCAATAGCCTGCCTACCATTTTCTCATAAAATTGCATTCTACATTCCAAAAAACCTGATGTTTTAGGATAACTCCCATGTGGTCATTCACTGACTGTTACAACAAATTTGTCATGAAAAATTTAATCTGGTTAAAGGTAGGAATATTTTAATGGTTTGACTGTTTAATGGGCTTTAGGCAGGCACAATGATTTTATATAGAACTGCATAAAAGTCTAAAAAAAAAAGCTTGCTATTTCAGTGAATCCATTCGGCTTTCTGTAAGAGTGCACTAATGGAAGTTCAAGTCCCATTTTAGCCCTAAATAAAAGAGATTTTCAGCTTAAGTCAAACACAAACAAACTCCCTGTGCTAGAGCTGGGCCATTGCCTGGCTTTCCAGACCTATCTACAGGTGAAAGTATGAACTGCCGCTGGTGCAACAGAGACCAGATTTTGGTTACACCCATTCACCATCTCTGTAAATCACCACTGAGTGAGACTGTACCACCCTTCTCCTGCTGAGTGTCTATGGCCTTTATCCCATCATGCTTTTATTCTTTAGCACCAGCTAAACACATAAAAAGGATTAAAAGAAAGAAAAAAAATAATCACTTCAGTTCTTACATTGATTGGCCAAGACATTCCAAGTGGGTTTTCAGAGGTCATTTCAATCCTTAGTACAATGGCTGCAGCCAGCACCATGAACTTACTTCTCAGCTTGTTTTTCAGAAAGATCTACAAAATAAAGCAAAATAAAATAACTTAATTTCCTATAATGCAGGTATCAAAATATATGAGTAAAATATTTATAATGCTTTTTGCACTAAAATTGTACATTTCAAACATGATTTTCCACATTTGTATCTTTGCTTATTCTTTTCTAGTTTAGAGATGACTTTCAAAGGTCCCTTCCAACCCAAATTATTGTAAGACTCTGACAATTGCCATGAATGATTTGCAAAGATAAATTACTTTACAGAAATGACATCTTAAAGTAAAAGTTTAAATTTAATTATATGAGAAAGCTCAGGATATTAGAAAGAAAAAATACAGGCTTTCTCAGTGGACTCTTCATCAGTAATTTTTCATTACATGGTTTTTAATAAGGAAACAACACCAAGTCAATTCCTAATTCATGTCCTTTGTTGTACTTTAAGAACCACAACTACATTATTATGGCTTTAACAGCCAATGCCAGACTAACAGTGTCATATTAACCCTTGCAGTTTATGGTACTGTACAGTTTCCTATAGTTTTTAAGAAATAAATGAAAAATCATACCAGTTTAGTAAATTTATTTTGATTTCCAGTATGTAAACTGCATGGAAGTCTCAGAATGAACTGAAGTCATGACACCATAAGACTGGGGGCGGGGGGGGGAGGTATTTTTTGAGTTCCTTTTCTGATGAACAGAGAAAAGCTTTTTGCAAGCTCCCTCAGCATCTTCACAAATGTGAATACTTTGCCACTACATTCACCTACCTGCACTTCTGAAACCCTCACTCATTTTCAAAACTCATTGGAGTGCTCTACACTTCAGTAACCTTTTTTAATATTTATTCCACAATTAGTATGTATCTCTGATTTCATCACATGCTTCAGAGAAGCAAAATTTCTCAAATACAGTGAATACTTGACATTAGCTCTCTCACAGGTGAAAAAAAAATACCTGTGAGATTATTTTTGCCTAGAGCAAACTTTGCAACTTATATATTTCTGCACTGAGTCTTATCAGGTGGAACAAATGCATTATATCTTTCTACTTCAAATTAAGAAGTGCTTTCATCATTATAATTTTAGATTGAAAAAGAAAATGCTTGCAGAATAAATCATTCTGTTTCATAACCATGGCTAACCAACCCTGTAGCAGCCAAAAGGAGATTTATCAGTATTGTTTATAAACATTCATACAGATGGAATGAAATTATTATCATCGTGGTCTTTATTGATTATTATATCACACAATGTGACTTCAAGTGTGACACAAAATACCTTGAAAAAGATTTTACCTCCAAGTGTTTATGTCAATAGCTAGGAGAAAAAAAATTTTTCTCGACCTTGCACCACAGGCAAATCTTCCACATATTGCATATTGATTTTGTGTATTTCAGAGCATCTTGAAAGATGAAAGCCTAAATAAGTTGTGATCAAAGGTGCTTTCTTTTGATAAAAAAGGATTAGCTAAAAAAACTTCTATTAAAAAAAATAATATCACCTAGAAAAGGAGGCATCCTACAACAGCGTGCTGCAGCAGCCGGCCGCGGGGCTCGGTGTCGGGGCGACAGGGGGACCGTGGGTTCTGTGCTGTCAATCACCCCGTTCGGCTTTTCCCATTGGCTGTTGGCTCTGCCGTCACCGCTCCCCCAGCGCTTTCCTATTGGTCCCCGTTCCCTTAGCCCCGCCTCCTCCCGAGCCCGGGAAAGCCCTGGAGCCGGACTTTGGTCTCGGCGTTTGCTGGGGGTGCCAGGGAGGACGGGCGGAGAAACCCGCGCTCTGGCCGGGATGAAAAGCAGCGCCCTTCCTGCCTCTGTACCACTGACATGTTACTGACCCTGCCTGTGCATCTGTGGGAGCGCGAGGGACCCCACAGAGACAGGCAAAAGGGATTAAAGCAATAGCGTACACAATCCAGACACACAATCTGAAGTGTGTATGAAGATATCAGAAAAGTTATCAGTCCCACAGCCCAGATGTAGAACAGTTCATTTTACTGCTTCTGCTTCATCAATGTAGTAGTAAAATGAGGGGGAAAACATTTTTACAGCATTGAAAAGGCACACACTCTTTCATGCTGGATATCAAAGTTTTGTCTTACTGCATCAGTCGATCAAACCTGCCCAAAAGCATGTTTAGTTTTAGTAACATCACCTGATTTTAGGTAATGGGAGTGAAGTTTAATTTGTCCTACTTCTCTAGGAGACTTCTGTAGCTACACTATTAAACTACTCATTTGTCCAGGTTGTACATACAAGGAGCCTGTTTGGCATCAGCAGAAACGTAGGTTTATACTCTTAAAAGTAATAAAAAGGGAAGGGCACATACACATATAATGTAAATTAAATAAATCTTTATAAGGATAAAAATAGGACCTCCAGAAAATACGAATAAAATTCCATGATGTGTCCTAGTTTAACCCAGCCAGGCCAGTCCTCTTGTCCCTCAGCCTCCACGTCTTTATCATACTCAGATTGACAAAACTTTCATCTCTTCCCCTGCAGAAAACCTTTTTCTAATTTTTTCTGCTTAAATTATAATCCACAATGAGTCTTGTGAAAAGGTGGTTCTTGAAAAACCTATATGGAAGTCATTGGTCTCAGGTTCTTACCACTGGTGCCCTTTTGGTTCTGTGGCTCATATGCACAAGCACACAGAGGCAGGGATAGCTTCAGTGACATGTATCAGATGACAAGGAGCAGAGAAGGGTCCTTTGCATAGAGTTCCACAAGCAACAGTTTAATGCTACAACTTGTGAAGGGTTCCAGAGGCAAATGACCTCAAGCACGTGACAAACTGCTCTGAAGTGCAGGGATGTGGCACTAAGAGCCAACCAGGGAATCAGAGCCGGGGTACATTACCATAATCGAACGGGCACCCTGGGAAAGGCTTCTTTCCCTCACCATAACATGAAGCGTGGGCACTGTCTACCACATGTTCTCTAGTCCAGACTTCAGTATGTCTGCCATTTCCTTCCTTCTATGTTTTACAATTTAAAAAGTTTTTCTCTAGAAGTTAGTGATCTGTTCTTTAGATATTGTTGGAATACTGCATCAGTTGTTCTGCCTGACATGCAGAGGGATGTACTGAAAATGCATGCCCTCTTCAGATATTCCCATTGCTCAAGCAGAAGAGCCCATCACCAGCATCTCTGCTGATCTCTCTCACCAGTTGTACTGGTTATTGGGTTTGTGCCATCTGCAATGTAACAGATTATCTGTTTCTCTTATTCTTTTTTTTTTTTAATTCCTAGAAACTGGCACTGTGTTTGAAACAAGAAATTGGGCTTGTCCTATGAAATAGAGTTTTTGCCTGAGCTCTAGCCAAGAAAAAAATCAAAAGGGAAATAGTGAAGGAACTAAGCCTTTTTTTAGCAGTATTTTGCATGGGTGCCTCCAACATTTTTATTTCCACCTAAAACAAGTGCAAATTCCAAAGCAAGTCAAAGTAAACTGCTGGGGGAGAGAAGGGCATTTTAAAAGTCTGAATTTTTACAATCTGGGACATTTTCATCCTTCTTGGACAGTAAACTTGCAACTGTCAATTTCAGTGAGTATCCCAAGTGAGTACCCCAGACTTCTTCTCTTTTTGTGGACCATAAAAATGCACTGTGTTTGGTAACTCCATTCCTGAAAGTAATTTCATCCCAGCACCTGCTGCAAAATGCTCAGTGCTGAGCTGTTGCCACTGGAAGCACAGTCTAGACAAAGATAAAATTAGAAGCAAACACTGTCCTCTTTGGAAAGCACAAAACAGTATCTAATCTAATCTCATCTCAGCAGACTTGTTCTGTCTTGTCTACATTATCTAGTGACATTATAAAATGGGGGACAGGATCCTCTTTTCTTGAACTGAGGAGCAATCTAGTAAGTGCAGTCCCAAAAACAGATATGATGAAATATAAACACCTACCATTTATCAGAAGAAAAAGAAAAATCTGACAACTTCAGTATTCATCACTATTCTGCAAATTCTTTCCATTTTTCCTAGCGATGTAGAATGCATGTCAGATTTAACAACAATAATTGTTAACTGAGCTGACTCTAGGGGAAAATAAAAACCATGCAATGCTACTGTACTTTAGAGACAAGCAGTACATTTTACTTTGAAATGTTTTTCACTTTCTGCATGGCTTTGACCCCAATATTTTTCAGAACCATTTAAAAATGCAGGATTAAATTAAACTTTTTTCCCCTGATTTTGGATAATGGTAAATTACTCATCACATCCTTAAGTAGGTTTTTCCCACAGCTAAGTTAACTATGGACAGAGCTATGAATGTGTTCCTGGATTTCATTCCCAGTATGGCTGTTGTCACATTGGTTGCCAGAACATTTTATGATCTCTTTTTCAACTAGATTGAAAAGCCATCAACTACTAGAATATTATTCCCCTTATATGTGTTATCCTTATCTAAAATTCATTTTCACTTGGATACGCAAATAAATTCAGTTCATTAATTCTTTCACAAGTCAGTTATTTTTTCAATTGCTTCTCCTGAATCTCTCCTCATCACTTTCTGTGCTATTAGTGGGAAAGCCAAAATGTGAGCAGCATTACCCTGTAAGGACAGAGGCTGTGACTGCCTCATGTAGCAGAGCTTCCATATGTCCTACACCAGATAACTGTGGTAACTCACACCTAGCAATAGCACACAGATCTGTCAGTTATGTTTGTCTAACCCCAGCTTTGTATGATTAACTTGACAGCACACAGGTATAACGTCAGTGACTGACAAAGCATTATAATAATGACAAATACTCCTGAACCCCTGACTTCTCCCAGCTCACAAATGTTTAGCCTTCTCTGTTCATCCATGCAATCCACACTCACAGCACAGGGGCTCAGCAGGGTTTTGCCTGGCACATATAGCTTGCCCATGGTGATGTTCCCCTCCAGAAGAGGGGATTCTCAGGTGAGAGGACCATCAGTGTTGCAGCATCCTTTGCAGGTCACACTTCTACATGTTAGCGTTACCTTTGTATATCCCAGGGTTTTTGTGAGTTGTGCCCTCTTGTACTACTTGTGTAGACAGATTTGTTCCTCATCCCTGCTGAGTCAGTTCCAAACCCAACCCCAACACTAGTTACTCAGTCCTTGTCCTGCAGTTATCTGACTGGGAATTCGCCCCCCTAAAACCAACCCAGAGAGAACCAGCCCCCTCACCTTCACTCTGCCTTAACTACAATATTATTGTCTTGTTTATCTTATGGCCTTATAAATGTTGTATCAGCAATTCCCTACATATATTGACACATCAGCAATTCACAACTACTTTATAGTTAAATACCAAGGCAGCAGTTCAGTTAGTATCTTCCTTATCATAGAGATGTTCAGTATAGTTATACTGGGTTGACAATTGATTATGAACTCCAGCCTAATGGTCTCCTTTCCCATATCATGGATCTCAGACTCCTGTTGCATTCAGTTGATTGCTCTCAGTGGCAAACCAATACTATAATTCTTAGAGTCTGAAAGTCCCCAATGTCACTTTCACATGTCCTTACACCAATATTCCCTGATAATATATTCACCTGCCTCCTTCCAGCATTGCATCTGAAGTCCACCTGCCATTTATCACTAACAGCTATTTGAAAATGTTAAAAAATCATTCTCTACAGTCTTCGACCTTCCTAACTTTCATACTCTCAAACTGCAAAATTTATGCTTTCTTCTTTAGGTACTTTTAAAAACATTCTATATGCAGAGGATGTAAATCAAGCACTTTGGTGTTTGGCAGAGTGAATACTACAGCAAACATTCTTCAGCACTCCAGTTATCATCACTTTAGTTTCACTGATCTGTGCTCCCTGCAGCAATTTAACCAATGGTACATGTTTTGGCTTTTGCAGATATTTGACCTTTAAAAGTTTCACTATTTGAAATTGTTATGCCTTTGGCATTTGTGACCAAAACCCAGGAGAACTGGTTTGCTTAAGTCCTCACACTGCATCTTTCAGCCCTGTGACACTGTCACAGTGCCACAGCACTGGCTTATTCTGACCTACAGTAGTCCATGGCCGTGTAAGAAAACTTCTGTTTGTAGAACTATCTACATTTTGCATTAAAAAAAATCACTTGAACCACTATAATATGCCAGGTCAGCTTTTGCTTCTTTTCTCAGGCAGTCCCAGATGCCTTGATCATGATTTTTCTTAATGATTTCCAAGGTTTAAGGTACTCCTAGTTATCCTGCATTTCATCATTTCAGATGCCACAATGCTTTCTCCCAATGTCGAGCCATTTTTCTTCTATCAATAAACTTAAGATATAACAGAGAGTAGATTTCATGAAACTTTAGTATCAGGATCACAGGATAATTTAGATTTGACTGGACCATTGGAGGTCATTTTGTTCTAGCCCCTGATCAACTTTATTTACATCAGAGAAAGAAATTCAACTTAGCTATATTTATTGACTGAATCCTTAGGATCTTGCATATGCTTGGGCTTTAATAGGTTGAAAACTCTTGGAGGCTCTTCAATGGAAATCAAGTGCAATATATTTACAATGCACACTCCTACTTATCTAAAGATGTATTTTTCTATCTGTAGGAATAATGTTTGCAAAAGAGGTTCCATAATGTTTCCATAATGCATAGCTGCACTTCATGCAGAGAGAGTGCCTAGTGATGAAACTCTGTTGAAAAAATTTAGCACAGAGAAAAAAAGCACCCAGTTCACTTCCAAACATTCCTGGTATAAGTCTACTGATTTCAGATGAGTCCATCCTTATTTATACCACAGAAATGTCAGAAACAACAGATTTACCAAATGCTTGTCCCAGAATTCCCCATATTTACTCGTTAGGAAAGTTATGGGAGACTATAATTTCCAGCTGTACAATCCTGCCACCATGCCCAAGCTGTTTCTTCCAATCATTAGTTATATGCAATTGTAGCCTCCATTTGTCACCAAAGTGAACATTCATTCATTTAAAAATAACATTCTGATTAAGCTCTCATATACTGCATCTCTTTCTCATCCACTAGATTTTGAAAGTATTTTCCAGTTTTATGGAAAGACTTTGTTGGTCAGATAGGATTACTCTGAACTCTCAAGATCCCAGCTTAAGTAACTTTCAAAAACCCAAACTGTGTTTTACCCAATGTGTGTGCTTTTACATATTAGATACTATATTTTTGGATTAAATATGCAAGATTTGAGTATCTGCAGTGTTTTCCAAGCAACTTCCATGCAGCTTCGATATACTCTGCAGGAGAGATGCAGACAGATTGTATTCTCAAAACAAGAATTATTGTTTAAAGCACAGAAGGCACAGAAATACAGCAGTAAGACAAATTTTTACTTTTTCGGGTCTATGCTGCTCAAGAACACTGTTCTAAATTAAATTTAATGAGACTCAAAAAGTGGCCCAAAAGTACGAATGGTAACTGTACAGTCAAAGATACAAGTATTTGAATATTTCAAACCAACATCCAATTTTAAGAGAATTATTTCCAGTACAGTTAAGCTATTTCAGAGATGACATAACAGATTAGAAAGTACCTATGTTTTATCTTTGCTTTTTCTCATTTTCCTAAAAAAGCAAGCAGTATATATATCACACTCCCTGTTTGTCCATCTTCATTTGTCAGTCCTTCATTCTCCCTGCAGTCGCTTTTCAATTCACTGGACCATTTCAACCAAATTTGATGAGATTAAGGTTTCACAAATTTAACTTTCAACTTTGTGAACTGTAATGACTGGCTAGAGAATTGCATCCAATTAGAGCCCTGACAGAAGAGAGCAGGGAGAATTAAAATTTTAGCTGTTCTGCTCATTTCACTCATCAGCTAAAGGGCAATAATCATCTGGTCAGTCAACCATGAGTAGTTCCAGAGTTACCATGGCATGTGCTGCTTGTTGACAGCCAAGAGCACAAAGAAAACCATTTAGGGGATTCATAAGAGATCAGACAGATTTTAAGAGGGGTTGCAAGACCTAAAACTGTAGGCAACCAGTCATTAATCCTTACAGAAGGATTTTCAACTTGTTAATTATTTGATTGTTCGTTGGATTGGTTTTGTTTGGTTTTTTTTTAAGAAGTATCTACAATCTGTGTTTGATGTGTGGAAAAACAAATCACAAAAAAACCTCTCATCCACATAAAGATTTTCTTGAGCTACCATTTATTAGGAAGATTAAATGCAGTGACTTTTAACTGCCTGTATTGGTTTGAAAACA
>VXAC01006626.1:1514378-1561737 GCA_013399225.1 Rhipidura dahli | reverse complement strand
AAGAAAAGAAAAGAAAAAAGATCCCCACAGACATTTCCATTTAATTGCCTATTTTTCTAGAATGGTCTATTCTCTGCCCTTCAAATGCATGGCCCACTTATGCACCACATTGGTTCTGACTGCAAAAAGAATTTCAGCTTCCCAAACAGACTATTTCAGTGTGAGTTTGGTTTTCATGTTGCTTTGGGATGGGTTTTTTTGCCAGTTTGTAGCTGTAAATGCAATTTCTCTTTAGAAACAGAAGGATAAACTACACCAAACTCAAGATCTGGGCTCCCTGACCATTGAGTAACCATGCAAGAGCTAGCAGCTGGGAAGAGTTTATCTTAAAGGTGATGCTTAGTGGTCCCTGAGTTACTTGGTACTGATGACCAACAGGAGAGGAAGTGGAACAGAGAGCATTGTAACTGATATAGTGCTAGACAGAGAATGGGGAATAGGATTTGGTGCAGCAGCAATCCAGACTGAAGGAAGGAGTTCTCATTTGGGCTTGCTTATCACCCCTAGCCCAATAACTGTCACAGACCTGCCTGAAATGGAGAGAGGTGTTGAGGGGTGTGGATAGGCCAGAAATGAAAAGGGAAGATTGAAGGAAAAGTCAAAGACAAGGTTTTTGGTAAAAACCTCAGTAGAAACTGGGGGATTGACTTAGAAAGTGAAAAAAATTAATCTGGCCTTGTAACACAGGACACTTTCAGGCTCTTTGTTCTTTTTTAAACAAAACAAAAACAAAAAGAGAAAAACCACCATACTACAGTCTCTATCTTTGCAAAATGCTATGAGGGAATTTAGCTAAGAGTCTTATTATTCCAGCCACAGTCTCATGGCTGAAACCATGTTCAGAGCTCTAAAGATAAAATGCTTCAGAGTGGGTAAGTGCTAAGAACATACAGGGCTGTCCTATCCCTACAAATAACTACTCCGTAATAATTTGGTGAACCCAGCAATACAGTTGTGACCTCAAATGCTGTGTTAAACAAGGAATTCTCCTGCCCATTTGCTACAATTCTCTCACACAGGGTTCATGCTTCTTTAAGGAATGTCTGATCATTGCGTGAAACCTAGAAGCAGGAAAGCCAGACAAAACTCTGAGGCTTACTAAAGCTGGAAATCTAGACTTAAAATTCTACACAAAATATAAATTATTAGAACTATAGTTAATCATATATCATAACATAAATTAATAATATATTACTCAGTGAAATGCTAAGTGTGATTTTTAATACTATATGACAGATTTTTTAATTTATGAACTGTCTATTAAATTTAAAAGTCCTTCCATTTCTTTTTTCTCTATCATATATTAAAGTCTCCTTTTGTTTGAGTCGCCTAATCCTTCATTTATTAACAATACCACTCTTTCACTTTTCTATTATTACTTTTGGGTTCTTTCCTTTCATTATTTCTTTTATTTTCCTTTTACTTTTCAAGTCTCTTGATATTCAATTTTCATGACAAAATTATGTAAGAATTAGACCCAAATGTTTTCTGTCTTTCTTCCCATGTATATAGTATCTTACATTAATATATTAAACTCATATATGTCATTCTTAGAGTGATCCATAAATAATATAAAATAATAATAGGGCAAATAATATCTATCACCTGTAGTAGGTAAAATATTGTAGCTTTTCTCTCTGGAGTTCTTTCTTTTCTACTGGCTTTACTACCTAGTAATTAGTATAATGTGGACTCCAGATCCACGTAATCCTCAGTAGAAGTGTTTTTGCCTGCCAGATACTTACTATATAAACATTTATGTATGCATCTATGTTGATTAAAATTTTCTCAATCTCTGCTAAATTGAAACCCAGGTCAAAAAGTACAAGGCTAACATTAAAAAAAAAATAATAAAAAGGAAAAAAAATACTTCCCTTGTAATTATATTCCTTTGTGGAAATGTAAATTCCCATAATCAAAACTATACATAATTGCCAGTTAGTTGCCTTAAGCACAAGGATTTGTGTTTTTTCTATAAAAGTCCCAGTCCCTTTATAACATGGTTACCCTTGGGAAGGTCCATAAATAACATGATTTTTCAGAACTCAAATTTTTCTAAGTGGATCATGCATAAAAATTGATGTTTTCTGAACGTTTTTGTGGCTTTTTTTTTTTTTTTTGCTTAGACCATAGTGTTTATCCATAGGATTTTGAATGAGCATTTAATTTTGAGAAGACCCAGGGTGCATCCCTACAACCCCCATGTTATTTAACACCCCATTGTAGTAGCAAGAGTTGGAGGGGGGTTTGTGCAGATCCTTTGGGATACCCAACAGCAGCAAAGCCATGTCTAGCAGTCACCACTGAGCTGTTCTACACGTACTTTTTGATCTAACACACCCAAACAGGGTGAGAGAGGAGAGGGCTTTGTAATACAAGTGGCAAGAATGATCACATCAGCAGGGTCATGGGAGCAGCATCCCTAGCTAGTAAATATTTCTCCTAGTGCTCTCACAAATAGAAGGGAACAAATGGTGTCCACAATGTTGTTACTATCAGTGATTTGTGAAACATGCCATGTGGTGTATGGACATCACAGTGCAGTGTGCAGGAAAGATTTGCAAGCCATTAAAGGAATTATTCTACTGTGAAGCACTTGAATAAATTTAAGCACATGAGTTTCAGCAAGTGAATTGAAACTATTGTGGCTGCTCTCTTTACGTGTGTGTTCTTGCACTTGTGGGTGCTAATTTTTAATATGGATGTTGTGAGAGTGGTTTCATCTTTATTGTTTATCTGACAAAATTCTCAGATCTTAAGAGGATTCCTGGGCAAGTGCCCAAAGACTGAAATGCTTTTCATTGATAAGTTCTAAAAACTCACTGTCTTACACATTCTCCTGCTGAAATGCTTGAGTTTTGCCCTGACACCAAAGAACAGTTCAATTTTCAATGTGGGCTTTGGTCCCTACATTGTGTCTGCCAACAATGGTGTCAGCTGTGATCTAGACACCTGTCTGTTAGAAACTACACTGAGACCACAAACTCATTTCATACAGATCACTGAAAAGACATTAGATGGCAATAATTGCTGTTACTTCCAACCTGGATTAGATTTGAACCAACAACCTAGGATTCATATTCTATTACTGGTCCCCTGAGTTGTTCATGCCTCTTGAAATCTTTCTCTGATGCTGTGTTATGTATTCTTGAAGTAATATATCAGATTCCTGATTCTGTGCACAAAGGAAAGAGAATTCATATGAATAATTCTTCAGTGTGTGTGGATTCGTATCCAAAAATATATAATATAAACCAAATCTATTTTCAGAATATCAAAATTCTGATATCTTCCTAGAAAATAAAAATTAGCTATGCCTTTCTCAGGTTAGGATCATTTGTAAGGCTCCTGTCCCTACCAAATTTAGGTTTGGATTGTTTGTATCTGCAGCACACATAGTGCAGACCCAAATAGTTCTGAGGTAACTGAGTTTCATGACAGGATCCTGAGTGGGACTAAATACACTGTTGGAGTAAATCCTCTACTGAAATAGATGGATTTGCACCAGTAAATATCAGCAAGGAATAAAGAAAATAAATTCTTGAGATATCCTAGTTGAGGGAGGTATATGTGTTAAAAATAGACATACTGCCAACAGCAATACCTGTAAAAGATTTTGCATAGACATGTATGGGATCAAATAGCCTAAATGATCATTTCATAACTCTACTGTAAACTCTATTCTAAAGGTACATATTTGACCTCACAGTAAATTAGGACTGTGACAAACAGCATTTTTGCTCTTGTGGTTTTTCAGCCAAACCTCAGTGGGTTTAATACTGTACAAACCTGTATTACACCTGCACACAAAAAAAAATCAGCATTAAGTTACATTCATTTCAGAGGTGTGTATCATCAAAGACCTCTTTTTAGTTAAAAAAAAATAAGGAAAATCAAAACCCTGAGTCCTAGATAATAGTTTCTATACAGTGCTGTGTTTAACTGAGAGTTCATGTTTACAGCTTAGTTGTAAAAAGCTGAGAAAATAGAGCTTTGTTACCCAGACACTGATGAAACTCTAAATAGCATTGCAGACAGAGCTGTATAATGAGTACATATTAAAATGTCTTTGGTGTCTTCTGAGAGTGCAGAACATTACACGTTACCCTGACCATAAATGTATAACAATTGTGGTTTTGTAAAATAAGTTGAAACCTCCTGCAGTCTGAAATATAGAACAATGCAGATGACTAATTTGAATCAACGAGGTTCCACGTGGCATGTCACAGTGGGATTCCTAATGATCTTCTACAAGGATACTGTTTGTCTAAGGCTCTCATTTTCCATCCTGTGATGTGTGGATGTGAACTATGCTGAAAATAATATGAGGCTAATTACCAACCTTGTCAATGGCAATTCACATACAATGATAAACCATATTTCTAAAAAAAAAAAAAAATTAAATTAAGCCACATATCCTTTCAGTAACAAGGACACTGAAACTGAAGATGGTTTCAGCATCTGCTCATAGTTTCTTTGTTTCTAACAGGATTTTTCAGGCTGGATGTCAGAAAAGGTGGAGTTAAAATTAAGGGGAAAAAAACCCAAACCAGACTACAGCTTTAAAAAGGAACATCCACGGTACCATAATCTTCAGCATTTGTTCAGACCAAAAATATAAGAAAGGATATAACAGATTTTTGTGAGAAGGATGGTTATCCTATTTGTCTTTTTTTGTCAAGCTCCTCCTTTTTTTCTTTCATGCATTTATAATGCAAAACTGTTAGACAATATTGCAAAGGTCCTATCAACAGAGTTTCAGTTTTTCATTGCATTTTCATTCAGTTAATCAACTTTTCTTTTTTCCATTCACGACTGGCCATGGTACAGCAAATTAAAGTGAAACTGACACCTTTAAATCCTGACATTCTTTCACAGTCACTGAATAGCCAAGACTACCCAATGGGACAACAAAAAATATTTCGTAAATTGACAAAGGGTGATGTATGTTGTTTTAAATTCCCATATAATGTTCTCTGTCCTTGTAAAACATTTTATCCTTCCAGGTTAAATACACACAAGACATCAAGTGCCATTTACTATGTAAATGCTAAAGCACACAGTTAGTAGCAAGCCCAAGCTATTCTCACCTTATTGCCTTACTTTGTTATCTTTTTTTGTGATACATGACTTAGGGAAGGAGTGTTACACTTCTGGCACTTCTGTATGTCTTTCCATCAGTGTCTCATACATCCAGTTGCAAATACAGACAAGCAGATACACCTCCCTGTGTGACATTCTGTCTACAGCTACACACAGATAGACATGCACATACACATATGTAGCTTTTCTAATAAAAAACATATTGGTAGGTCAGAAAACAGGGTATCCTATGAAGTATGACAGAATAGTGCGTCAATTTTTATGCCACTTTTGATGCAATGGAAAGCATTAGACATAAATAGCTGTGTTACAAACATTAGAGAATCTACCTTCTTGATATGCTATTGAATTAAAGCAGCTTCTTTTATAGTCAGTGCTTCTGTAGCATAAGTGAGTTTAGTGACAAAACAAAACAAGAGATAGAGCAATTGAAGCAGATGTTCCATGAAACTCTCACTATACAGAACACAAGGGTCTGGCATATAGCTCATCAGTAAAACATGAGAATGTACTTGAGTAGAAAAATCACAATCTGGTACCCACAGGCTATTGCCTGCATCTCATGTAAACTGATAAATTAAAGATGCTGCACCATTTTTCCTTGTCTTTCCTTTGTCAAATGCAATCATTTTAACATGCATTTTGGTACTGGAAAACTTAAAAAATAAGCAAACATGCAAACATATACCTAGCTTGCTGAAGCACAGCCTTCTACAGGCATTAGATTTTTTCTTATCATCTCTCTCTGTATTTTTTTTAATCTCAAATACTATTGTTTATTTTGCCTGAGGATTTGGACTTGTAAAAGCAAATTTCAAAGTCTGCCCACTCCACCCCCTCTATTGCTATTGGTGGTATTGAGAGACATTTTTATCAGAGATTCTGCAGAGAAAAACATCCATTTATGGTCACTTTGTAAGGAACCATTTTAAAATTATGCAGGTGTTAAATAAACCCACCTATAACCACTAATAAAAAAAAATATTGTTATGCTATGTAAAATAAAATGTGTGTGAAAGTCAAAATAATCAAATTTAAAAAGCAAACTGTCCCCAGACATTTTGATAGACTGGCAAACAATGTAGTGAAAGCATATGAATTTTCAACAGTGATGCATAAACACAGTTTATGGTTTTTGAGAATTTGATTATATTTTCATCCACAGAATCTTGCCAGGTCTGGGACAGTTTTAGTGTTCTTTGCTGACCGAGGTCAGACTTAACAACCACAGAGCAGAAACATGCAGCCATAATTTGGTAAATGTCTTTTTTTTCAGTATAATGCAACCAATAATAAATATAAAAGATGAACAGGCTTTGATTTTTTAAACTTTAATCTTTTTATCATTATTCTTCTTTGTTCTTTATTCCTTGGAATAGCTTTTGTGAAAGTGTTTTATGAATGGTTAATATTCCTTCCTTGCTTGTCTCTGGCAAACTGAAGCTAAGTGGGACAAAAGGCAAACAGAGCATTACCCGTTAAAATTTTAATACCACATCACAATTTTCTAATGGAGCAATTAGAATTGCAAAACAGTGTTAGTCTACTGAAACCAATAATAAATCAGGTGCTAAGAGCAGCACCTCCTGCAAGTTGTGGACTACAGCCAAACATTGCAAGATTTACAAGGACAACTGGTTTCTTCCATTAAAAAACTTATCACTATCTTCTCAAAGTGTTCAGAAATTAACAGTTAACATCTCTTTAGAGTTTATTGTAGGATTTTAATTTGGGCACATTTGAAATCATAAATGTATTAAAAACCAGAAGAGAAAGGTAATTTGAAATAAGCACTGTGGTTTTAGTTTCAGTACAGGGCAGGATTACAATGAAATAAAGTGCACACATATACACTAGGTAAAGTGTGCTACCATTTATTTAGTTCTTCCACTCTTTTGTTCTTATTATTGACATTACTAAAGAGGACACTGAAGCATCTTCCTCCAGATACTTAGCTTTGAGTAACACAGACTACCATGTACCTTTTTCTTAACAGGCAGGTTTTCTCTTTTACCAATTTGGTGGACAGTGTAATTAAGTTATGTACTCACTACTGCAGAAAAAGTGACCATGTCCTAAGAATTCACAGCTACACAGAAAGCAAAGGACAGAAGAAAAGTTTCTCAACCTTCCCCAGATTACAAAAATACTATAAAGGCACCAGAATCCTTTTAAAGTGCAGTTATATCTGCATGAAGAGTGAAATAAACTCTTCCTAAAATCTCATTCTCAATGTCATTCTCAACTCCATACCCTCGATGTCAAGATGGCTTTAAGTGTTTATTTTTGATGGAGCTATGGCATTTGGATTTGTTGTAGCCTTCGGCTCTCACTGTAAAGGCAATGATATTTTCACTCTGTGCTTGCCTAAGTGGATTAGGCTCTGCATTGAAACCCACAAAGTATGAGCCAGGGCCTCTGCATAGCAGGGTCTTAGAGCTTGCTCTTCCAGGGTGAAAGCAACGGCAGCAGTGGTCCCCCAGCTGCGATTTCTTCAGGGACATTCTCATGGCTGCTGCCTGCAATGCCACCCACACATCTGCTCAACTTTTTCTCTCGTAAGGGACTGGGATTTGATGTTCACTTGAGGAGAAGAGGTGATGTTGCTAATCCTTGATTAACTGCAGCCCATTTTCCTCACAGTCACAGAGCAGATTGAACTCATAAAACTCAGACTTGCCGAGAGCACTTGCAACCATTTCCCAGGAGTGTCTGCAGGGACTGGAGCCTCCCTTGCCTGCACTATGCAGCCACTGGTCCCTCTTGCATCTCATTCCTCTTGAAAAGCACTTGTTGACTTAGTAGTAGAAACTGAGTCCACTTGGATAATAAAGTGCTTTAGAACTCATATTTTGAATATGACGTTTTGATGTTTCCTTAGCACGCAGGGACACAGCTTTCTGGAGAGCTGTTTCAGGACAATTGTTCAAATTAATAAACCCCCAAAATACCAGTTCACAGAAGTAACCTCCTACCAGAATGTGAGTTATCAATTTCTATAAGTAAAGCACCTTCAACACACAACTGAACAATTTTTATTTTAACTGCCAAGGGGATATTGTGTGATATATGCTTAATTTGTGACCGCCCATCATCTTTGAGGGTCTGGGCTTAAGTCATGGTTGGGTCACAAATAAGAATATGTTCAATGGCCTCATCTAAGTCTTCATCTATCTATTTCACAAACCTCCCACAATCTGACATGGTGAGCAATCTCTGCTCAAGGCCCATAACTAGAATAGCAAGGGTGCTGCAGGTCAGAACTGAGATTTATTGAAAGGGATGTGCAGAGAAGCTTAGTCCCTCACTTTCATGAGCACTAAACTCACTCAAGATTTTAATAATAAAAAATGCAGGGTTGTCTGACAACATTCATTTTTTTTTCATGAGCCTGTCTTCTCAAATTCCCAGGCTAATGCTGCACATAGTGACACAGCCAGTGTCACTCATGACAGCGTTTACCTGCATTGCAACAACATGACTTGCCTGTCAACCTTAAATGTTTGACAAACTGCTCTTTTTTCCCAAAATAAATGCATAAATAACATGAAGATATGTGAAACTGTTGGGGGTTTTTGTTTGGTTGGTTTTTTTTTAAAAGGGCAGGCATTAGGTTTTGTCTGCTTTCCAGTTCTGGCTGCATTGCAGATGACCGAGTTGTGGACCAAAACATGCAAAAGGCTGAGAAGTTAATTTTGTCACTAACTGACTTCTTCCTTCCATTTCCTTCCAGTAGCTACTTCTACAGCATGCAAAATGTCTGCAGGTACTTATCCTGCAAAATCTACATACACATGCTATATATATTGTGTATACAGTAAAAATCAGGGGGGAAATCAATGAAATGCTACATGCTGAATAAATAAAAAAATTCAAAATTAATGCATCTTCAGGTGAGATCTGACAGAAGACCTGTAAAAAATGGGTGTTCCCCTTTAGGAACTATATGTCACCAAAACCAACAGAACTTTCATTAGCAATGAAGCTATTTCACTGAAAAAAAATGGAGGTAGTTCTGAATTCAGACAAATTTTTAATAAAAGCATCCAAAGTGGTAGCCATCAGGTGAAACAGGCTGCTTTTAACAGTGTCAAATATGATGATTGGAATCACAATACACTTGCTGAATACCTTTCTTTATTAATTGGAATGGTGAGAGCTCTCCCCCTGTTTTAGTCTCCTATAACTACCAAGAAGATATGTACTGGTCACAAAAGAATTTGTGATGATCTCATTTCTTCCTTTGGAGATAATGCTGAGCTCTTCAGGTAGCTTGCTGTTGAACAAGATTTCACATCTTTACTCTAGGAGACAGACATTCTCACTTTCATGTTATCTCCTGCATCCTACAGCTTTCATGTGCTTTCTTAAACACAACCACCTACAGAAACTGTTATGTTTATTTAATCAGCCTGTGTGTAAAACTGGATTGCTAGAGAACATAAATAGGCAGTGCCTCATCTCAAAGAAAGATTGGACAAGCTGGGGATATGCTGGACTAAGGAGGACTGTTCAGTTTGAGTTTAGAATGGAAGGAACAGGACTGCCATTAAGATTAAACTAATTTGCCTGCAGCAAAATTATTCTGCAGCATTTCAAACCTAAGTCTCAGTATAAGGAAAAGTGATCCAATAACATTGACAGGTTAATCACGAGGAACTCCAACTTCCACTGAATAATACTATATGGCCCTTTTGCTTTAGGTAGCAGGGGAGCAGAATCACTGGCTGAACAGTTTCTTTCAGTCATAAAAAAACCTTGCTCCTTTTGTCACTCGATCATCAAATTCCTTTGATCAAATAATTTAAAAAGTGGGTTTGATATCAACTCCACATTTATTTGCAATGAATGTTTTGGCCAGCTTTACAACCAGATGCATTTTTATCATAAATCAACATAGCACAAATGTACACATCGGCCTGTAAAACACAACGCCAGTGATGTCTGCTTCTTTTGTTGGGTCCTACTTAACATGTAATCTGTGTTATCTGTTCCTTCCCTTGTAGGCAGATTTGTGTAAATACAATTTTAGGTGAAAGTCTGGGATTATTTCATGAGCTTTTCTATAGTTTTTGCACTAAGAATGAATACACCTGGGGTGCTTTTTTGTAATAAAAATTCTTTAAAAATTTCTGATCATCCACACTGGTGAGCAGGCAGAGAACAAAGCATAGGTGTGACTTGTAAAACCACAAACTGTACCAGAGTTCTGTTTTTCCCTAATTCAGCTATGTTTCAGAATATCTGTACTCTGCACCTTCAACCAGGCCAAGAACATATTCATAATTTAAGGAGCAACACCACAACAGCAGACACTGGATAAGATGTGAGACTGTCAAATCAATGGCCCTGGATTTGGCTTTTGACTTTGCCAAATTCTTAGTGATTATATATGTTCCCTCACAAAAAGTGTTCAGCTTTCTTTCACTGGAACATCAGCCCTCATTTCAGACTGAATAACAGGATGTCATAAATGGTGCTATACTGGAGAAAAAATCCTCCTGCTTTCAGTTGTCTGTGCTGGGATCACTCAACAGCAGCTGGAATGCCTGATTAATCACATCATGGAGCCTCACATGTGGTTCCTTAGAAGCACACACTGATAATAGCTCTGTATTATAAATAAATGAGTGCTGCTTTGCTTATCATTTAATCACATGGACTACTTGATAGTGACCATCAAGTGTAGATCATGGCATCTGGAGTATTCACAGTCAGAACCACTCCAAGCAGCAGATGACACCTTGAGAGGCCAACTACAAAGTGTGATCTTCCATTTTAGTTGCTCATTCTGGTACAGTCAGCCAGAATGGATCTGCCTAGTTACACAGCTGAAAGTATTCAGAAGCAGTCATTCAGTGCAGTGGGGAAAAGAAGGGATGTTTAGTAATTTAAAGCTTGCTCTAATTTAAATTCTTGGACCTGCTTAGCTACATGTCTAAGGGGTGAATAATTTTACCTTGAATATTTATACCTTGCTTTTACTCAGAACTACTAGAGTTCTTCTGTTTCCTTTTCCTTTCAAAACAAATGCCAGTTCTGCATATTTCTGCTTCTCCACTATACCCTTATTTTTTCTTAGCTTTCAAAAACCTGTGTTTGCTGAGCAAAATAAGGGGAGAGTAAAAGTGGCTAACATTGTGGTAAGCTTCAGCAGTGCTTTTGTGAGCTAGACAGCACATGTTTCTTCAGAAAAGACTTCAAAGATGACACAAAATGCAAGTAATGGAAGCAGACAGCTTTGCTAATGGCAGACATTCATCCAGGATTCCTGCTATTTTAACGTCCTGTTCTCTGACTTGAAGAGCAGAAGATCACTGGCAAAGTCACACTACAGCTTCTAAATCTGCTTGTGGAGTGGTCCTGTGCCAACCAGTCTAGAAGTATCAATAAAGGTCCAAGATGTTTGTTCTACAAACAAAAATTAAGAAGCAAGGGCACATTAAAAAACAAATGGAGGAACATTACATTGCAGCTCTATCCAGAAAGCTCAGCCAATCTAAAGGTGTCACTATATTCTCTTTTAATTCAGAATATACAGGTTGTACCTAAAGTTGTCTGGCAGATAAACTACAATATCAGGCATTGTCATGTTCGGTCTCAGAGCAAATATCATATTCAAAATAAAGGTTTAAAAAATGCTTTTGTGCAGAGCCTCTGCCTCTGCTGGCAGTCTCTCCAGTTTTCTGTCTCTGCAGAAGAACGTAGCACATCCTCCCTGCAGGTACAGTCCTGCTAGAAATCACAGAAGCATTGCTTGTTAGACCATTGCTATCCCTGGGACAGCCATTCAGGAGCCCCACAAAGCTGATCTGACAATCCAAAAAGTACTGCCTTTGGTAAGAGTTGCAGAGGTTTGTTTCTGGAAAGCTGACTGCGTTCACTGACACGTGCAGGTTCTGCCAAAAAGCAGTTCTTTCTTGTGCTGTCTAGCTGACAGCATAACAAACACTAGGGCATGCCAAGGCACGTGCCACAGTCTGTCTTACAGACAGACACCTCCATCATTCGAGAAGCTTTCTGTTTCTTTAACTTATTACTTATCATTTGCAGTGATCAAAATCCTTTAAATATTTCTTTTTTAACCAAGACATATTCAGACCACAGCAGAACATAATTCAGCATCCTCTCACTGACAAGGCTACCCAATGCCTCTACCATTCAAAAGAGATGCTAACAAACTCCAGTGCAGGCAATACTAAATCTCCAAAAAGGAGAAAGTTGCTTTCTAAAGGCCTGGATGTGAACCAGGAAGGCAGTGTCACTGCTGGAGTCACATACATTTACCAGGGAGGGAGCCCCAAGGTTTGGAACCCATACCATCTTTACACTGGACAGGGGTGTGAGTTCATGTACCTCATTATTTGTCACTCATGCAATACACTTGAGCTTTCTCTGTATCACACAAAGACCTGTGCATATTAGTCCAGGTTCTGCTGAGAGGTAATAAATTCAAAACTGATTTAAGTAAATACTTTAACAGACCAAGTTCCTTTTTCTCTTCTTTATTTTCTTTTTCCTTTGGGTCCTTTCATTGAAAAGCTGAATTTGAAGGCCTCATCTTCTTTCCGTACACAGTTACACATAACAATCATGTCTCCTTACATTTTTTTCTCTCCCCAAATGTAACTGCACACATGATTTTACTCTTAGACATTCAGATCATTGTGAAACCTACTGCCTATAGGAACAGGCATAGGACAAAACTTTATCTCTGGAAAAAAAAAAAAATTAGAGAAATTCATAGAAGAGATGTACATCATTGGATATTAAACATGAAAGCCCAGATGCAACCTCTGGCTCAGAAAAAAAAAATCACTAAAATGCTGATTGCTGGGAGCTGAGAAATTATACCATGGGAAGGATCACTCTATAACTGCCTTATTTTTTCTGTTCTTTCCCTAAGGGTCAGTGTTAGAGCTAGGAGACTTTGGTCCTTTGATCTAAGCTCCCAAGCAGGTCACAGAAGAAATAATTCCTATAAACCCTCAGTGAAAATAAACATGAATACTCCAAGTTAAATAGGATTCTTACCTTATTCAAACATTAGTCAGTCCTTGTGTCCTTTCAAATGTTGCAGCCTACTAATAGGCATGAAAATTTCCATGCATCTGACATGCTATAAACTTTGGAGAGATATTTAGCTTCCAGATCCTCAAGTTCTATCACAGAAAGCAAAGGCAAGAGGGCTTTAACCCAATACCTAAATTTTTAGCAGGTCTTCTTCTGTCTATCATTGTCTTGATTATTTTCTCAAAATAAGATCCTTCCCTTTCTGTAAGAAGAAAGTTTAGAAAATGCTTTACTGGGTCAGACAAAAGCCTGGGTTCATCTAATCGATCTGTCCCCCACAGCTTAGTCTTTAACCAGATGGTGGTCATTTGGCCATATTGTCCCCTTGACAAATACATGAGTATTGCCTAAGGTGGAAATCTGGCTGTCTTCTTGGTGCCACATCCTAGGAAAAAAAAATGGTGCATAACAAAGTACTCCATTCTTGCCACTCCCCGTCCTACACATCTTCTCATCATTACATGAACTATCTCAACTGGTTCATATAATAACAGCATTAGAAACAATACATAAAAGTGAAATAACAAATAAAGAAGCACCAATCAATTCATATTCTTGCCCTTTCCAAACTCTGACATTACCATGCTGAGACATATACCTCCTAGAGAAATGCAAATATCTCAGTCTTCCCTGAAACTGTATGTTTATGGCAAGAAACAAAGAAGAAGACACCTAAATCTCTGACATTGTTGTGTCCCTAAGGCTGCATGATATGTCAGCATAACCTCATAACCCAAAGACTTTTGGTCATGTTACTATTACTTGATTGCTGAATCCATATGATGTCTTCTTCTTATCAATGCTTCAAAGGGTCTGTAGTACAATATATTTCTATAAACCAAAACCAAGTCGTAAGTACAGTGGACAAATGAGAGGAGTTGCTCCCATGAAGCAGTTTAGGAAATATTTGTATAAAATTTGGTAATCTTCACCAGAGACCAAGTTTTTTGTCAGCACCAACAGGATATTTTCAGGCAAATAATCCTTTTCATGGGTTTTCTACAGAAATAGAAAGGAATCTTTGAGAATGAGACCTTGAAAAATGTAGTGAGAGACCAGTAAAGGTCTTCCCATTACATCTCTGCATCGTTTCTTTGCAAGGGAAAAGACAGGTGCTGGTAACATACCTTGCCTCTCTCAAAAATGATTTCCAGTAGAATTTCTACGAAAATATGGTGTCCCTCCTGGTGCTTTGGATAACAATATAAGTGATTTCTGTTTAAATTTACCTGATGAACAAATCATTCTCTTGCTCTTCCAATGTACTTTTAAGATTTTATCAGTGCCTCTGTTTCTGCATTGCCATATTCCTCCTATGTTGTTTTATCTAAAAAGTTATTAATGAAATACATAAAATACAGTGAAAGACGTAGATATAGAGATCACACCTGAGTATGCAGTGATATACTCCCTTTTTCTCTCCTTTCTCCAATTAGCCCCTGATAATGTGAGCAGGCTAACACGATTACAGGTAATGAACCAATTACCATTTCTACAGCCATGCTGAACTGTTTTTTCTTTGACTTAAGTACGTTTAAAAATAACAAGCTTTCATTATGCTTTTTATTGATGGTCACATTTAAACTCCAAGTCAGCTAATCAGCCACGAGCACATAACAATGTGATTTGAATGCTTTTTGCTCATATGACTACACTTCTGAACTTAGCAAACCAACATGCAGAAATATGTGTAGTTACAATTTATAGACAGAGTCCAGCCCTGGAAACACATGAATCCTCTAGTACTCCTCACAGTGCACATGGATATGCACTGCTTATGTCTTGTGTATCACTAAACTTTTGTGTCAAGAGGCAGTACAAGGAAAAGAGGAACCAGAAAGAAGCTAAAGAGCCAGGGCAAGACTGAGTTTGCTTGGTAGCACTGCTGTTGTGTTTTAATCTCCAGAAACCTACTCTGCCTCACAGCAGAGGAGTTGGTTGGGCTTCTCTGCCCTGTGAGGTTTCTTGGAAAGGATTCTGAAGCAATTAATATTATGTATACGTGTATATTTATCTTGCAGCCTCTCCTGGGGTAAGAAGGCAATGCTAACTCTCCTGAGCAAATCTGGGTCCAATACAGCATCAACAACACTTGGATTCACCTGGTCAGGGATGGTCCTAGATAGCTAAAACAGCTCCATGTGGCCACATTTCTTTCCAAGGCTCTCAAGAGTCTCTCAATATCACTGCACATCTTCAAGCAACAGCAAGTCACTGCTTTGCTTGAAAATCATGGTTCCTGTTCACACTTCCCTCCTCTCTTTGCAAGAAAAGCAAAAATCCTCAGGGCCTCTTCTGTTGCCAGAGCTGTGGTGTTAAAGAACAGTCCAGAGAGCATTTTGGACCCTAGTTTTAACGAAAGGCAACAAATAGGGTTTGGGTAAAAAGTAAGAATTCAGGCCTAAAGCAAATTAAGGAATTTAGTCAACTACAGCTTTTGTAACTAAGACAGTTCTCTTTCCTAGCACAGACAGACAAGGTAAGTTCATATTAAACCACAGAACTCCCAGCTGTCTTTGTCAAATACACTTACAGGTCAGGTCCTGCTAATTTTCCGTGGAGGCATAAGTAGCTAAGCCACTTCTCAGAGTATTAAAACACATTTCTTACTTACCTTCCAGGGGACTGGCCTGACTTCCCACAAGCAGTGTGCTTTCACAGATGGATGGAAAAGCTTAGGCTCCTAGCAGACATGCAGAAAAACCATGATGCATCAGCACACCATCCTAATTTTCAGCCCTTGTTCCAAAGACAGTTTCTAATGGTGTTTCTTTGGGTTGTCTGGATTTTTTTTTTTTTTTTTTTTTACCCATTGACTAATCCTTTTAAGAGGAAAGAGTAACAATCAATTATTTTCAAGAAATTGAGCTATCTTTAGGAAAGATTTAAAAACTCATTTAAGGTACTTCCCCTTGACAGAAGAAGCCCTTGTAGGAGGTTTTAAAACGTTTTTAGAAGTTGCTCTTATACCTTGTTGGCTGTTTTGAATCTTTTTGTAAGATGCTTAAATTTTCCCTTAAGCACAGACCCTTGATTGGTAGCTTCAGATTTTGGGCTATGTTTGAGAAGCCCGATGCCTCAGAGTTAGGAACCAAAGCACTTTACTTTTAGGCACTTATGTTCTTAATTAGAACCAGCCTTTTAAACTATGAACATTGCAGAAAAGACTCTCTGCATTAAGAAGAATTTATATTAAGCCATAGAAAAATGTTAAATTTTAATGCAATAGGGCACTCAAACTTGGCTGTTACTAGTGAGAATCTCATTTACAAAATGGCTGCTAATGAAATCTCAGAGCAAATATGTTGGCTTCAAAGCAAAATTAAAATAAAGACAAATTACTGAGGAATTATTGTTTTCAATAAGTCCTTTTTTCATGTGCTAATTATAGAGTAAGAAAGTGATTTGAGTATCTTATTATCTATCTCTTCTTTTTCTGCCAGGAGTTTATAAAGGGTGTGAAAATGGAAGGGTATAGTAAAAACTTCATTTTTGTTCTAAAGAAAATAATCAGGTTAGCCACCATATAATACTGAGAGCTTGAGGATTCAATCCATTTACATGACTTTGAAGGACAAATACAATATTATCAGTTCAGTCAGTGAGAGGAAGGATGGGGGCTTGAGCAGATGTATTTATTTATATATAGGCAAAGAATCATCTCATCTGAAGATGAATTGACACAGGAGAGAAACCTATCAGGATATAGTCAGAAACATTATTTTTTTTTTATGATTAGTGAAGTTACCCAGATTTGACAAAAATTTTTACTGCTATGGGTTTAACATTTTTTTACATAAGGGCTTGGGGGTTGGGGAACCCACCAAAAACTAGATCAACAGAGTCTAAAAATATTTCAATATCCCAGGCAAAATCTCTTTAAATAATTTAATTATTACTGTGGTTCAAATGTTTGCAAGTTGCAAACTTCCAGCATCCTTTAAGGGAACATAAACACTACTTCTGTGCTCAGGGATTAAAATGAGAGATACCCAGAGATACCCATTGTAGAATGCTACTAAAAAGAATTAAGTTTGCAGTACACTATAAAGCAGGAGATAAATCCCTCTTGCTTTAAATGTCAGCAGACACTGAGGCCTCATGCTATATGATGTTTCTGCAATTCAGCTAAAGCCCACACACCCACAAGAGTGCAGTTTTGCTGAGACCCCTCTGGAGTGATTCTGTGACTCCATGATTCTTTGACAGTCTCTGGAAGCCTCAGCTCCTCCCAGAAGGTATCCTGAGTATCAGTACTGAGTTTTCTCAGAATATCACCCCTGCACTTTGGGCTCTTCCATGAATGCACATTAAATCCCAGCATTACCTGCAAAACTGAATTGCTGGCATTCAAAGCCATGCACCAATTTAGTCCTGCTTACCTCACAGACCTTCCACAGAAGTATTTGCTTAGTCATTCCCTGAGGTCCTACCCTGCTGGTCTCCTGTCAAATCCCACATTTAGAGTGAGAGCCTTTGGCCTTTTAGCTCCTCTTCTCCTTCCACATGGAAGCTGTTGCTGGTGAAGGTTCATGGATTGGAGGGGTTTTCCCTGCCTGTTTTACAAACATCCATTATCTCTTCAGTTCTCTTCAGTTTCTGCCCAGCATTCTTTAACAAAAATGCTGCAGGCTGGAAGCCCCTATTTTGAACAATTGTTGTTAGGATTTATTCTTAAATATAAACAGCCAGGAGCAGTCTGGAGGTGCTAAGCAGTCAGAGTCTGATGGAATAATGTGTGTCATTCCCAGCTAAAAGCGAAAGCATCCATTTCTGGGCTTCTTGTCAGAGCCACAGGAATGGGCAAGTCAGCAAGCACATGCTGAGGCTCCCTGAGAGCCAGCAGTGCACCCAGTCTCCCAGACAGCTGTCCCATGTCAGCCAGCAGCCTCTGCCCCCTCTCAGCAGACCCCTGGATGATGAGATGGACCTGAGCTCTCAGTGGGTGTTAGGCAGGGCTCTGGCACGCATCCTGACATGGGTGTCCACTCCAGGACCAAATAAGGCCATCTGGAGAGCATTGTTATCAAGAAGGCATATGATGTACAGGTCAAAAGGGAGACACATTTACAAAACTGTTATTTCTCAGTTCAAAACAGTTGAAGAAATGTTTTTAAAAGAACAGGTATAGCCTATATCCAAAGGGGTTTAAGCAGCCTCATTTTCTTTTGCAGCAAACCAAATATCAGCCTGCTAAGAAGCAAATAGAAAAAAATCCACCTGTGAGGTAGTAACTCCTTAATCTCTTATGGCCATTTCACAAGCAAATGTCCCAGGTCTGTAATTCCTACAGACCAGCATTTCCTCAAGTGACAAACCAGCTTTTAAGTAGTTGAGAAGTTCTCTTGAAACTGCTTCCATCCCTCACTAATTCTTCCGTCACTCTGCACAGGAGTACTTTGCATCTCTCCCAAGGGTCCTCCCTGTTCCCAGTGTTTCCCACCAGACCCTGACTGAAAGGACTGACTTCAAAGAACTCACATATTACCTGTACATGGTAAACAGGTTTATCTGAGATCCCTGTCTGCAACTATTGACTATGGGCAACCTGCAGCTCAGATTGAATGCTCTGAGTGCAGAAAGGCAGCAGACAGGTAAAAAGTGGCACGTGGTGTTTGTAGCCATAGAAATAATGCCAAGGCCTGCCACATTCTTCCTGGTTGAGTCCACCAGAGCCTGGTCACTCACTGAAAGCACAGGCAAAGCTAATGGGAGAATGTCAGGACGTTTATCATCATGCAGGACATATTGTGCCCTCTAAGAAATTTAGCACAAAGTGATTTCTGCATGAAAATTAAGATGTTGGCAACATGAGAACTTTGGACATCATTTGTCCTAGAAGTTAAAATGAGAGGAATGGTGCTCATTCTTCACATGTGTGGATTTGAGCTGTAATTCAGTACCATAAGGGACCGGGCCTCAGCGCAGGTAGTCAGTCTGTTCTTAGCCTCTTGTTTTCATCATGTACACCAGCCTTGACTTTGAACCTACAAACATTCAGGTGTATTCTGAACTTTTTTTTGGTTGGTTTTGACTTTTTTATTTTTTTAATTTGTCTCTGAGTTTATTATTTAACAGGGAGCCACAAACTTCTGTGTCAGAAGAAAGGAGAGATGTCATATGGCACAGTAGTGCTTGGAAAGGCCAGGCTGAGGCAAAAAAGATGGAGGCTGCTTGAGTCTCCCTTGGTAGGATAAGCCTCATGTTCCAGAACCCCAGGTTCAGACTGCCTCTCCTGGACTGGAGCTCATAGTCTGGTGGCTGGTTTGGGACCTATCAAACATCCCAAAACCCCTAGAGTTTTGTTACAGCAAGGAAACTATCAGACATTTCTTCCTCCTATGGCTTTCAAGTCTCTCTTTCAACAGACTTTCAAACATAAGAGAACAGGAGTTGTCCAGCCTTTTAATTTAACCAAATTTCATTCCAAGTTGGTGCCTTAACATTTTTAAGATACCTACTACATTTTTGCATGCTATGCATATTGCATATTTTTACACCACCACAATAAAAAAATCTGAGCAAATAATTTGCAGTGAATAACTTGAAGAATTTCATCTCTTCTCTCATTCACAATTTGGCTGGCAGCAGATAACAATGTTCTTGCATCTATTGATCATTCAGAGTTACATCACTGGTAATTTTAGAGATATAATTTCATGTCTACAGATTGTTTATTAACCTTTTATGACAAGTATAGGGAAAATGTTAATTTTGAGTTGCCATAGATATTTTAAATTCGATGCAGAGATCACATTATCTACATAAATACTTAATATTGACAGGCATTAATTTCTGTCAACAGAGCAAGGTAATAGAGTATGACATTTTATTTGGCTTCATCTGCCTCCAGTTCAGACTCAAAAAGAGTAGATAAAACACCACAAAATTTTCAAACAGCTCTACCAAAACAACATTTGCACTGTGATGAATAAACCAGTATATTTTCTTGCTTCTTACTCAAATTAACATTAATGGAATATACATACTGCAGCTTTCCGATACTGAAGAGGCAATAGAGCAGCCCAAATACTGGTGTTTCCCTTTTTATTCCTAAGCAAATACCAGATCTTGAAGAATCCCTGAATTGTCATGTCCACTGGATTGAGATCCTCCTTCAAGTACACCTTATGATATTCTGCCATGCTGGCATTATTGGACAAGAGCAGCAGAAACTGTGGATAAAGCAGAAACTCTGCTTGGACGATTCACATGCATTAGGTTTCCACTAGCATTTCACCTTAGTATCTCGTTAATAAATAAATGTTTATGAATAAACAAATACTAAAGTACTACAGTCATGATTGAAGATGAAAAATATCCCTGATTTATGCTGACATATAGTGGGAAGGGTTTTAGAAAACCCATCTCTTTATGTGGAGATTAAATATAGGCACTGGGAAAATCCTTTTTGTATATACAAGGCTTGGTCGAATGATTAACATCTGGAATGTATTCATGTCTTCCATAAACTACATATGACTCCCTTTCTACTGCATTCCTCAAGCAGCAAGCAACATGGATGTATTAATATTAACATGCCTTTGATTCACTTCTCCCCATTTTACAGTCTACTGCCATATGCCAACAGCATGTCATTGGGCATGATGTAACCAAGTCTGCCCCAGGAAATTCAGAGAGACTATTTTACTAGAAATTGGGCCTAAAAAGACCACAGTTTAATTTTATACCATTAGTTAAGCTGAAAAATATGAAAAGGACTTTGGCTCTGCACTACCTTTCTACTTCTGCAGTGATAGAAAAGGCAAAAACTCCCTCAAGCCTACAGCTGAGATTTCCCAAGAGAAAAAGGAAAACCAAGGTGGACTAAACTGGATGCAGGTAGCCTTATGCCTACCAGTTCATGTCCCAGGACAGGGGTAGGAAGTAGGACAGCATGTAGATGGGAGAAGCATTGCTCAGGATGCCTCAGCCTGTCCACCCCTACCAGAATGACAGCACCATTTTACAGCCATCCCTGCTGCTTAGGTGCTGGCAACACCCCTGCACGGTGTAGGGCTCTGCTGACCAATACTGTCCTAGAAAAAGCTATTCAGGGCAAAAACAGGGGATGATCACCCTGTTTTTTTCAGAAGGCTGGAAGGCAAGACAGTCATTGACAATAAGGACAGGGTGGGGCTCCAGTTGCCTGTGCTGGTGTAGCTGTAACCCTCAATAGCTGCAGCACTTTACGCTGGGGATACTTTAGCTTGTGTTTGCTGCAGAAAAGGAAAACACACCTCCACTCTCTGCCAAGAGTGATCTCATCATAGCTGTAGCTCTGCCACTTTGTTTTCAGGTTGGTCCTCTCCACCACAACCTGTTATCCAATGCTTAATAATTGCTGTGTGTCTTTATTTATTGCCCACTAGATGGATCAGGAGTTTGAAATTGTGTGCCCTTTATGGCCATGTGTGCTGAATGCAGAGAGCACCATTAATGCCCCATCACTATTACTTTGGGAATCTAAAAATTTCCAAGATTTTAATGGTGTTAAAAACTGTAAGACCATATAAGTTTTGCAAACTGCATAAGAGACTGGGTACATTGAGGTTTCAGTAACAGAGTCAGAAGGTCTTTTCAACTTTTGAAAGTAAGCAAAAGCAGATATTGCATGATTGCTCTTAATGTTTAATGAAGAAACAATGTTTCTTTCACTGGTAATGTGTTTGCTTCTGAGACACACCACCAAGATGCACAGCATCGACTTAAACTGATTTTAGGTAGCTCCAACAAAAAGTCAGTTTTTGACAGGATATTAAATCTCACTTGTTTGCCTCTTCTAGAATGGAGTCATCTGGGATACTACACCAGTTCTGGGGCACTACGTTGCTAAAAAGATTGGAATAAATCTGAAATAAAGGTCAGAAGTCTATGAAATATGCTGGAAAATGAAAAAAATACATAAGTTGGAGTTATTTTGCTCAGAAAAGAAGGCAGAATGTGACATCTTCATCATTAAAGGCTTTTAAGAGTAGGCTGGAAAAAAAAACATCTGTCAGAAGTGACATGGTTGTAGATAATCCTGTCATGTGTAGGGGGATAGATTGGATGACTTCCCAAGAGTTTTTTCAGCTGTTAGGTTCTATTATAGACCAGATCCTGTCTGTTGTCAAGTGATACCTTGGGTTTGGGGAGAACCTGACAATATGGAGAAGCTTGCTGAGCCCTGAGCACTTTTACATTGCATAATGGGCCCTGAAACTGTCCTGCTCTACATGACTGCCCCTGCTGAGAGAGAAAGGACAGTACAGCTGGGAGGAGGCTTTTCATTCAGAGTAATTTATTTCAAAGTACAAAGAAAGACAGGAATGTAAAAATAACGTTGAGATATCTTGATTTCTGAGAAGTCAGCAAAATACTTGAGACAGTCTCACTTTATGAGATAGTGGACAACATTCAGAAGCTTTTTCTTACCTCTCGTCCTTTAAAATGTTTCTCTTGATTAGGCAACAGGATTTTGCCCTGATACTAGTGATATGAATTACAATGGAGCATGAACAATTAACATATCCCATATAAGGTCACTATATGTTTTTTAAATCATTTTATAACAAATATATAGCAGCACCTAATAAATAAAAAAAAATAAATTTCTTTTGCATCATTTTAATTTCCATAATGGTATAGTACAGCTTTACTGACTTGTAACATCTCGTATGACAAGCTTTGCTTTTTTAAAACCACATATTTTAATCATCTAAGCATTATAGATATTTTATTTTCCAACAGCAGCCCTGTTTCCTCTATGTACTTTCGGTGATTACACAGACAAACAAAACAAATCCCTAACTTAGCTGTTAATTTTTAACACTAAATTATTGCAAACAGCGACCCCGCTTCAGTTTGAATTACTGAATGTTTTTCATTTAGGACACAGCTATGGATATTGTTATTTTCTCTCCCTCTCTCTCACCAACACACATTTTACCATATGGAGCACATTGCCATGTGTGTATTCCAAGCTCTCAGCCTCCATTACACGTCCGTGTGCAGCATTGTGCGAGCTCCGCCCAAGCCAGAACAACAGCAATGCCTGGTGCAGGCATCCCAGAGCTAAAACTCTGCTGGATGGAGGGAGTGCTATACAAAGTCAGCATGGGCTTCAAAAAATGGTATGTTTGTGTCAGCTGCACTTCACATTAATTTTTAACCTGTCATTATGTCTCAGAGTTTTCTGCCTCCATGCAATACTTTATCTGCTACTCCATTTATTACTCTTGTGATTTTTTTGAAGCAAAACAAGAAAACAAACAAAAATGTGAGAAGATCAGATTCTTTCTTAATCTTCACATCTGATTGAGAAACAGAGAACAAAGAAGACTTTTATCCAACTTGTCACCCTCCCACCATTGTGCCAACCTAACCCCAGGCAGAGTTCCAAAAATTATGAGTAGGAGTAAGAGATTTTTCTGGTAAATGCAAATCTTCTGAACACAGTCACATTCTGGTTGCACTCCCAGTTCCCATGCACTGGAAGAAGATGGCATACAAGCCGGAACATCTGCCCTTAGTCATTGGAGATTTATCAGATAATCTTCAGGGATCAGACATGTTTGTTGCTCAGCTGCTTTTTGCCACCAGAGCTCCTGGAATTGACCCCTCATCTAATAAAAGCAGGGGGAGGGGATTACTTTAAATTTGAAGTAAACCAAAAACAGGCTTCCTGTGACATGTAATTTGTAAGAATGCAGCAAAGACTCCAAGAAGCACAAGCTGCATCACCACCCCCACCACAAAATTAAAGCATTGTCGTTAACTATGCACAGAACCCACGGAACTCAAAGCAGCTTTCCAAAACCAAACCATTCCTTTCTTAAGCAATCACTGCAAATTGCAAAAGCAACAAATGTTTTAGCCACAAATGAAGGAGCCACTGCCTGTCCACAAAGCTTCTTATGAAATCTCCTACTTACTAAGGAAACATATGAAGACATTTGCTAGTGTGAAACTGGTGAAAGGTCTGTGCTTTCTAGGATGTACTGAAATTCTCTTTTTCTGGATACAGACATAGGTTGAAGATAATGAAGGAAAACCACACATTCCAGCTGTCAGAATGTCTGGAGTTTTTTCTCCATGATGAAATTGGTGAGCAGTAGTATCCTTGGAGAAGTAGAACTGAAAAGAAGATTTTTAAAAGGAAAAAAAAAAAAAGCAGCATTCGCTTTGATTATTGATTAGAGAATAGACACAGAGGATGCAATAAAAAAAAAAAGTAGCACCACAGAAAGGTGCCAGACAGAAAACACACAAAATGCAGAGAGATTATGATGTAAAGTCCTTACTATAACCTAGGATTTATTTCCTGAAGCATGACATTGCCAGGCACAGACCTCATTAGAGTGATGAGAGCCTTTCTAAGATAGATCGTGAAAAGGGATTTGTCCTCTCACTAAGTCAAAAAGCTACCATTCTGACTTTTCTGGATTATCCTTCTTCTGGTGTCAGGTTAAAGGAGCAAACAGACTTCCGACTCCCTGTTCTGTAAAGAGACTCTATATGATTAGCTGCATTCTGGTGAAAACCCATCACCCACCACCTCAAAGGTGACCAGGGTTCCTGGGGAGGGACTGACACCAGCTCACAGGAACTCTACAAGGCTTGAGGGCTTGCATTGTAATCGTGCGTTGTAATCTCCATTTCAAGGCTGGCTTAGCGTGGAAATTCAAGATAAGATAGAAAACTCCCAGATCAGCAGGGCCCTGACTGCTGTAGCACAGGAGGACAGCTCCATCGCTTTTGGTTTTCCAAAGGAAAGTTTCATTACCAGACTTTCTCCTCAATGATAAGTTTGCTGAGTTGAGTACAGCAGAACATTTGGTCATTTCTCGTACTTAACTCAAGAATGAAGTTCAAACTATTAAAGCTCTGACATAAATGCTAAGCAGCTGAATGTGCATTTAGGGATCTGATCACACAGTCTGTATATAAATCTCTGCAAGGGTGCTGGAGAGCAGCATCTCATGGCTATAAGACACTTTCAGAGACAAAAGTCCCCACAAAGACATTTATTTGCACAGTGTTTTAGTGTAATTCTGGAGAATAGAAAGGGAATTCAGAAATGGGAAAGGAGCAAGAAAGTGGAGAGAAATGGAAGTAAAAGTAAAGACAGTGTGAGAAAAATACATTAGAAGGGGATACAGAAGCGAGAAGGTGATAAAATGAAGTGCAAAAATTAATCTGAAAAGCCTTTCCAAAACAAGAGAGAAGTAAAAACATAATCTAATGTGGTACAGACAAATAGCAAAACCAGAAAAAAGACTGGAAAAGGCAAAGGAAAAAAAAAAAACAAAACGAAACAGTGGAATAAAAATAGAGCTAAATTACGGAGACGGGAGGTAAATAAACAAGCAAGGAAAGTGTTAATGAGGTATATTTTCATAGTCTATTCTCCACAAAAAGGGTGAAGTTGTGTGAATTCAGGAATGTATGAATGATGTACTCTGTATTTAGAACTACAGTGGCCAAGATTCTGATTCAATACATAGCAGAGCTGTTAAATCACTTGGGTTTAGGACATTAAACCAAGGAAAAACATTTTCTTCAGCATACTTAGTGACAGCAGCAGCATTGCTTCTCTTTCCAAAACACAGAAGTTGAGTCCACAACTTCTGGCTCTCCAGTTGGGAACTGGAAGGGCTGGGTGTTTGTCAAATTCCTTACTAAAAGAGTACTCTGGTCTCTCTAAAGTCCAGGTGTGAGTGAACTGCATAATTATGCTTCTTTATCTAAGGTGTCACATGCTCCATGCATCCATCTTTCTACATAATACCCTGTACTTCACTCCCACAAGAAAGAGGCAGCCCACTGTAAAAGTTCTAAGCAGCACCCTTGGGGTTGGTGGCTCTGCAAAGCCCTGTGAAAGCAAAAGTTCTGCTCAAGGAGTACTAGATCCTTTCTGCCCTGTGGGATTTTAAACCTGCTCCAGAACACATCTTAGAGGCTGATTAGGGGTCCAAGTCTGCTTTGGGCCCTAAGGAAACCCTTCAGACTGCCCTGTGGAAGCTCTAATGGATTTTTAATCTTTACCTCTGTCAGCCCTAAAATCACACCCACAGATTAAAAAAAAAAAAATCTCAACCATCTAAATTATATAGGTCTTTTTTGAAACACACTTTTAAGATTTGCATAATTTAGTGCTGTGGTTAGTAAGAAACATGAAGAAACAGAACTCCTCAGGAACACCAAATCTTAATAGGGTGGTTATTCAAATGACTACTTTTGTTTATGGAAATATAGCATTTCAAAAATAGAAAGTGGTTTGAGTTTTTGATCTTCTGTTTAAAAGGAAAAAAAGTGATTCAATAGAATTAGTAACACTTGCAGCACATCAACCCACTCTCTCATAGAAAAGCAATTTAGCAAAATGAATGTGGTTGGAAAGTCAGGCCAGAATAACAACAGCTAACTTCAGATCCACCCGAGGTTTGTATGGGGGCCACACCAATTAGCATAATAGTTTCTTTGTTGGGAAGTGAAGCCTTTGTGCTTGGGATGCTTCCCAATTAAAGAGTTTTGTTTGAAGTGGGATTTAATTTTAACATTTCAATACTCGAACATTTCCTTGCTGTGTCTGCTTTCATTCCAAACGATGCCAAGGTTATATTTTCTACTTGGTACTGCTGTCACCAATCCTCTCCAGTGTTTCTATTTACTGCAAGGCAGTGACAGTAAAAGAGGAGTATGCCAGGAATCATGGTTTCCTAGTGTTTGGCTCAAAAGGAATGACGTAAATTGTGTAATGCCAAAGTAACGAAGAATTTAGCAGGTAAAAAAAACAAAACAATAATGAGAGACCTTAGAAGAGTGAAGAACTGAGCTCCTTCTCAGCAAATTTTGCATTTATGCCATTAAAATCTTTCAAAAAAACTAAACATCAGAAAAAAAAACAGTCTCTACCAGATCTGAATGGGAAAAACCATGAATAAAGTGACCGCTAAATTTAATTTTCTTTTGTGTTTGCAGACTATCAGTGGGGCAAGGACAGTTCGCTTGCATTTAAGTATTTTCCAAATGTATGGGATAAATATCTTTCTTAAGAATCTGTGGTATTTAAGTTTGGCTTTTCTTGCTTAGGTGTGACTGATTAGCTAATTCCTAAGCTGTTTTATATTATTCTTCCAGAAGCATGCTAGTCTGAAACCCCATATGATGTTATTTCCATGAAAACATTCTTTTGACACAAAAGCATTTCTTCCCTAACATGTCAGTAAGACCCAACTGGTTGAATTATCATAAAATAAACCAAGATACAGAAGTAAATTCATTGAAATCCAGATCCACTGAGATCTAAACTTAATCCAAATAATGTTGAAAAATGATTACTACTGATATGTAAACAAGTGAAGCACAACAAAAGCTATCAGTAGTTCCCAAAGCCACTTGAGACCAGGATGTGGACAGCACAAAGTTTGCAAGTGGTATTTAAAAATCAATATGACATTTTATGGATAGATAATATGAGTTCAGGGAAATGAACAGATCAGGTGTTGCTATGTTGAGAAGATGCATGAAACAACTCAGGGCATTCTGAAGCTGCTAAAGAATTAATCTCATAAGAAGACAATTATCAGTGGTCCAGTCATACATTGACACACACGTGTGTCCAAACATCCTCTCATGCACTCTTCAGATCTGCTCTAATATTTTACTATCCTCAAAAATTATTACTGATTTTAGGTTTGGTATATCTCTGAGTTAAACACGACAGTTTAATATTTATATTTACATAGTCCAGAAGAGACAGAATCAAGACAAACACAAACCCAAGGTTTCCACCCCTGGGACTGATGCTATCCTAGAACTGCCAACTTTAAAAGTGATAGAAGAGTGTTGACGGACTGGGGATAAGGTCCAATCAAAGGAATTTTTTCTTATATGGATTCAGTTTTAGAAATTCCCTGGCTTTCCAATACTGTAAATCAGCCAAACAGACACATTGGAAAGATATCATGAAATATTTTTTTAGAGTGCAGAAAAAGGTCTGCATGTTATATAAATATATACAGTTCAAAAGATCATGGGCTTGATTCTCCTCTCATTTACATGAATGTAACTCTGCTAACCTCACCAGAGTTACTTCAAATACCCATTTGTAATAGAAAGTGGAATCCTACTCTAAATCTGTGTGTGATATAAGCTCAGCAAAATATATAATTCCAAACAGTTATTGGGCCTAGCCCCTAAGGCACCTGATTACACAGCAAGACATAATTGATTTATGAATGCTGAAATTAAACATGGAATGAAACCAGTCTGAAGTAATGTCAGTGAGACCTTTGTTGGAGTACATTTTCATCAGAAGAATTTGGAGAAAGGAAGGATCTGCAATACCTGATTCATTCACAAGCAACACAAAGAAAACCAAACAAACTGTAACATTCAACACACTCAAATCAATTTCTAAGTTTCTGAAGAATGATTCAGGCATAGTATTTACTCACTGTTTATTACCCAAAGTGCCCACAATATTATAGCCACTGTCTGAACATGGGGAGCACCAATCCATTCGCTTGTGATCTGAAAATCCAAAATTCTTGTCTGAAATCCATTCTTAATCTAATTCTACAAAAATACTTATGAAACTGAATAAATTTGCCTAAAATAATAAACTGGTATAAATTAATGGCATTCTCTGCATTGTGAAAGGAGCTGCCATTTTTAATTATGGCAATCTATCACAAATCAAAAGAGCTTAACTATGAAAGGCTAAAGCAAATGAGAAAATAGAGAATAGTCTCTCTCCAGTGAGGAAAGCCAAAGATTAGTAACTAGAAAAATACATGGTTAAGCCTCTGGAATAAATATAATTTAATTCTTAACGGAAAGCAAGTAAAAATTAGAATACTACTGGCAATCAGATATACAATTATATATACAAACATGTACGTAAATTCATATTCATGAAAATATATGCACACATGGATAAATATACATACATGCATGTATATATGTGTATCTGGATTAAAGGATATGTGAATAAATTCAAAGCTATGAAGAACCTTGAATTGAGAATATCTAAGTTGTCAAAGTGAACAGTGAAATCTCTCAAAACTAACAATTTTCTAAAACTTTATAGTGGCACATCAAAAACTAATTGAAGACATTGCACACACAAATTCCTGGAACTCCGAAGCATATAAATGGGTAAACTTGCAAAAGAATTAAAGCTAAAACACATAGCTGTATATTTTCCACTGCTCATATCCAACTCTTCTACCACAATGAATAATTTTTTTTCAAGCAATCTTTTCTTATTTTAAATTATTTTTTTCTCCTCTTCTTGCTAAGGAATATGTACCCCGTATCAGCTTTGGTTCCTATTCCCAGTGAACACTAGCTTCTGCCTTCTGAGGGCACACAGAAAAGAGAGAAAGGAATCCCTTGTTTCAGAATCTTCCCTCCTGTTGCAGAATGCCAAATGTACAGTCAGACACCCACCAAATTTTTGGAGGGTTTGTTTAGATGGTTGATCTTTTTTTTTCTAAATGTTCCATATAATGAGCAGTATTTCTGGAAAAACTGAACATTGTCTTTTTCACTGATCCTCCCATAAATGCAGAACCTACTCTAAAAGACATGTTCTAAGGCCAGTGACTTTCTGACCAAACCCTGCTAGAGTTAAGCTAAGCCTAAATTTAAATGGAAACAAAATAGTGCCCACAGATAGATGTGAGCTTTCAATTGCTCACTTGGGAGCCCTGTTGTTACAAATTCATGTAGAGTGGAGCCAAAAAAAGTAGGGTTTACCAAAATATTACTTTCTAGTTCTGCTTGTTTTCTGCACAATGTTTTTTGTCATGTTATCATTATTTACGGTGTAGCAGCCAAGGAGTTGTGCTGGTTTGTGATAGGTACAACACAGACAAGTAGAAAAATCTCCTGGTCCCTGAGGATTCACCACCGAGCTGTCAGATAGGATGCTGCAGGTGAACAAAGCAGACAGTGAAGCTCATATTATCTGGGAAAAGGAGAGAAATAAAAATAAAATGGGTTGAGCAGAAAAGCTGACTGTTTTCTAAGCATACCATTGCCAAGCAGTTGTGACTTCTAGGCACAGCAGCTGAAAGAAGAGATTGAAGAGAGGATTAAACAATACAGCAGATATTCCCATCAAACAATATGATCTTTTTACTTTAGTTCACATTTGGGAGTAAATATTTTGACAGTTTTTCATGAGTGAAAAATGTGTCAATACCTCAGAAAAGAGCAATAAGACCTAATAGGCGTGACCAACTTTGAGACTGAAACAAAGGAGAACTGTTATCACCTTTCCCAGCACTTCTAGGGGCAATGAAAAAATTGTACATTCTTAGGAACTTCAGCTAAGTTAAACGTATCACCTATCTGACTCCCGAGTGTCCTTGAAAATTAGGAATGTATATGCACTAACAGAGCAATGCTAGAAACCTGGTAGTTCCAACGTAGAAATTCTACCACCAGAGTATTTCTAGTTGGTAATTAACAGCACAAACCACTTGGACATCAGAGCAGGAGTAGGAAAATTAGGGGAGAAGGCACATTGTGTATCTCTGATAAGGCTCATATTAGCAATATTTTAGATAAAGACGCAGGGAAGGATAGTCTTCACCAGCACTCACAGAGAGAGCCAAAAATGATTCAGGTTAGAGGCTATGCATCAGGAATACTTTTTCCTATTATTCACAAGGAGCAATAAGTCTATTAAAAGTTAATGCAATGGGAAATTGGAAATTGTGCAGCAACTTCTGTGTAGTGAAACTCATCTTTTTAAAGTAAGTTCTGAAGGCAAAGAGGAATAAATCTTTATCAGATTGTGATGCCAGAAAACCAAGATCTGTGGCTTGTACAGTAGCCCGCAGTTGTTGCACAGATGGACATTTGTTTGCAGAAGTGACACAAGCATTGGAAACAAATGAATGTCAGTGGTGGCATTCAGTTTGTTTACAGGAATGTAGCCTGGGAACGATCTGTTTTCCTATAGAGTCTGTCACTGTATAATTTCTTGCATGAACTGATGCAGCACTGTCTCAAAACCTGCGAAGGTTTCACTCCCCTGCTATTCTCATAGCTCCAGGAGTGCAGAAGAGAATGTAAACACAGAGCTTTCCTTTCCCCAAATTCTACTACAGGAGGGCAGATTCCCTTTTGAATTCCAAAAAAAATGGCACTCTGGGGCCCTGAGACCGGAGGTGGGCGTACAGTTACACCAGTAAACCTGCTTGAGGTTGTCAGACTACTAAAGCCCTACATTTTTGTGGTGAAGCATTTTCAGATACAGCCAGGATGAAATAGTCTCATGAGACAAGATTTAATATCGATGGTTCACAAAAAAAAAAATACCTAAATGAAGCCAAACTTCTGTACAGAAAAGGCTCCAACTGATGTTTCGCCAAACCAGGAAATGCCTGTAAAGAAACACATACACTAAAAACAGCATCCCCTGGGCCCTCAGCAAGAGCTGTGGGGGAGGCAGGAGAGCACAGCCAGCTGCAAGCACACCCTGGGGCTGACCCACAGCCTACAACACCACTCTGGAGGAAGCTGGCAAGGCAAGGGTTACACACATTCCCAACAGCTAAAATGCAACTGAGCCAAGAGAGAAGCAATATTCATTTTGTCACCCTGTTACTCTCTGGTCAAATATACAGAATGGGCTGCATTTTAAAAACCACCACTGGTACCTGGGGTACCACTATCGTGACTTAATTAGATGAAGGTCTGAACTTAATACAGGTTGGATATATCAGTTTGTACTGAAGAGCTAACAAAAGCTCATGGGATAGCCTTGGGGAGGACCTTATCACCCATGAGAGTCACTGAACAACACACTGACCCCCCTCAAACACCAGTCCTATGCCGGCACCCATGCCCTGTGCATGGCACATGAGGCACAGGGAGCTGAGGTGACCTCCCCACAGCTGCCCAGAAGGCCCTGGGGCTCCAGCTACTGCTCCCTAAGGCTGGATGAGCTTTCTTATATTTCAGCCCCAGCAGCACCTAATACTTCCAAAATCTTCAGCATACTTTCCTATTTGTTACAGTGGCACCTGCTGGCAACAGAACAGGCAAAAGCTGATTTCCTACTGTTGGGCTAAGCAGATAAGTTTAATTATGACTCAAGGTGTGCAGTTTTTCATTTCTCTCTCTCTCACCCTCTCACCCTCTCTTTGCGTCTAATATAACACATTATACAGAACACAAGGAGGCTTGTTAGATTACTGTTGGAAGATGCAAGAATTGGTTAATTTTGCTCCGTTTCTCCCTGTCATTATAATCTTTGCCACAAGAATGGCTACATTCTGTGAAATGTTCTGTTCTCAGTGCAGTCATTGTCATGTGAATGAGCTATCACAGAATCCTAATGCCTGAGATGTTTTATTCTTACATTCATGACATTTGTATTTCAGTGACAAAAGCTTCAGCAAGGAAAGGGAATGGAAGAAATTTAATCCAGTCTCTTGATCATTTTTAAATTCTAATTTTATGGTCTTTTCTTTTCTAGATGCTGCAGCACAGTTTCCTTCACATGTAAGAAGTCTGTATTTAGAGCAAGAATGAACTGATGAAATCAAACCTCTGGGATGTTTGTATTTTAATGGTTTCTGCATTAAAGACACTGTATCAGTGCAAATTGCTGATAGTTAGAAAAGGTGAAAACCAAGGAATACTTGCTAGTCATTTTTTGCTGCTTAAGAGCATATGTGTTCTGTGAAGACTCTGATGAGCTGGAGCTTCTATTGTACCAGTATATAATAAAAGATCAATTATTTTCAGACACTGATAACACCTGATGGAATAGTTGAAAATAATATCAGAGGTAATCAGGCCAGGAAGAACTTCATGAATCATTCTGAATGTGCAGCAGTTCAACATTTAGGATGTCTTCTGCTTTGCCCATTTCGGTGGCAAAAATTACCACTGATTTTAATGGGACCAGGTTCAGGACCTCAGTCCAAAATCTCCTACTCAGTTTAACTCTTTTTGTCAAGCCACTCTGAAATGGCTTCCATGAGTAACAGTTTAGACAATACAGTTCTATTTTCCCTCTCCATCTCAAGTATTTTTAAGCTTATCTTGCTGATTCTTCTGTTCCTGTAAAATATAACATTTAGCAGGCAATTTTGTAGGGCTTCCCTAGCACACATATCAAGGGGTAAATGATTATGACAGAGCAAGCAAAACATTCAGATTAGCTGGAGGAGGAAGGGATTCTGAGGAGGTTTTTTCCCAGCCACCGGTACAAAATAATTGTTCTTCCTATGGTGTGACCATAAAAAGGTGTCTGAGCTGTCAAAATGGTATTCAGATAGCTGACTGTCAAAGACCTGTTACAGCATCACAACTGGAGATTTTAATAGCATTCAGACATCACACTGGAAAGCCATGAGTGCATTTGCTCCCTTCTTCTCCCTCTTACATACACATGTTCTTTCAAAGTGTAAGCTTATATATTTATACACATTTTCACTGCTTCAAAATTGTATAATATTTTAATCTGCCTGCATGTCATGTAATAATATCCCTCTTGCTCTCTCTCTTTTTAAATAAATGTTTGCAGATTCTACTTTTGATACCAGAACTGCAAGGCCTCATTATTTCTTATTTCCAGAGGTTACAGGGTTTTAATGTTAAAATGTAATCTTTCAGATAGTTTCATTTGCCTAGTCTAACCTCTATGATCAAATAAGTACCTTTTTTACTTTTCAAAATACTAGGATCTCAGGACCCATGTATTCTCTTAATCATTGCTCAATTTCTTTTATCCATGTTCCTTTTTTCCCTACACTCATAACAAGACTGCAGCTCAGACCTGCAAGATCTGAACTCTAGTCCATATTTTTAAAGTCATGGTTCTATAGATAATGTATTTTTTTGATTTTAGTTCACAGGTAACCTACTTAAAGATATCTAGATATGTATTTTAAATTCTTAGATAAAATGTTCAAGTAGTTGATTTTAACTTGCAATAACAAAGAATTCAGAAAAGAAAATCCATAGGGAACAACCTAACAAGTACACGGTTATACTTTTCTACCTATTTTAGAGGGATTCATTTTTCTGGGAATCTCCCTGTTTTTGTGCACTGCCTTTTTGCTTTCAGTTTTCTATTGATATATTTCTTTATAAAACAGGGACTTACATCAACTAGAGAAAAAGCACTTGTTTTTTCATTCTGAATATTAAATCTTTCAGTCAAAAATGTGTGTTGAGGAGAATAGCTGGTATTCCCACTGTGAATGTAACCAGTCTGTACTGTAAACCTTCCTCATTACTGAAATTTAGTTTTCAAAAGGAAAAAAAAAGAACAAGATCTGGTGTTTCCTGTTCACATGGCCTTACCTTACACAGGGAAAACTTTCAAAACAGGGATAAGATTTGATCAGGCAGATCCTCTCTATTTACAGGCTACAGCACTGCCAGCTCTGGCTTCTGTGATGGAGAGGATGCTGTGGAGGTCCTCAGATCCTAAATGTACCTCAACATGACACAGCAATATGAGATAAGAGAGGAAACATGTTTTGCCTTCTTTATATGGCACCTTGTAAAGCAACCAAAAAAAAAAAAAAAAAAAAAAACAACAACAAAGCTTTCATTTAGAATGGAACACTTTCTGTATGAGGTTTGGGAAGAACACATGAAAAGGTTCCCCTGGCCTCCCTCTTGCCCTGTTCAGCAAGTAAGAAATACATTCCAATACATTCCAGCACCATGCAGGTTTTCTTCCAGTTATGGGCTATTCTGAGATCCACCAGAGACACAATGTGGTAAACTGGCTGCTCAGAGAGAGGCTTGAACTTGTGTGCCAGTCTCTGGTTTTTGTTCTCTTCAGCTTGGCAGCAATCACTGAATGCTGCCCCAGACAGCCTAAATAGACAACATGGGAGTGCAGGGCAGATCATGAGCTTAGAATGATGCAATATTTGCTGAAAATTAATCCAATATGAACACTGGAATTTTTTCAGGGGGAATCTGGGAGAGCAAATAGTGCAGGGAACACATCTTAGGACAACCTATGAACTCCTTACCCCTTTTCTAGTGGCTCATTCAAAATTTTTTTGAATTCCATCTTGCTATTAATTTAGCCTTATTTAACTTGGGAAGGACCTTTAGAATTGCATGGTATCTGCCATTAAAATATGCTATACATTTTTTTTCCTAAACAAACGAAGCATAATGTGACTGTTCCACATAACCAACTCGAGATAAGAAAAAAATCCTGCTAAAAATCAATGTGCAAGATAGAGAAATATGAACATCTTCTCCATTACAAGAGTATCCATCTTGATTTCTTTCATAGCTCTCTTTTTTTTCCTCTGTATTTTCTTATAATATTATTTGTTACCTACATGGGTGCCTACCTTTTATAAACTTGAGTCACTACATACTATAAAGTAAACAAATTTGCTAGTCAGTCACCTTCAGATGATACAGTTATTTTAAAACATAATTTTTAAAAGAATGCTTGGATTATTTTACTTACTGTCTCTGAGCCTTTCCTGTGCATTCAATCCATGTTTTCAAGTTTTCTTCTATATTCATGAAGCCCAGAAACTCAATTTTATTTTTAAATGAAAGCTAAGATTATCAGATGATAATTGATTCCAAGGACTAGACTTTGAGTAAAATACCAGTATCATGAGACTTCTGATAAAATCACTGAAGTTGGCAACAACTGAAGAGTCAGACAGAGAACATCACTTTTTTAATCTCCTTATTATATATATAAAAAAAATCAGCACCACAAGTAATAACAAATATTTCTCCATGATCTTCCCATGTATTCAGTTAAACTAACAATACCTCCATCTGATGACTACCTCCATCTGTGCTTCCCAACCTATTAACACCTCAACAATGTGCAAGAAGGCAGATGTCCTTGATTTACAGGCATAGTACACAGAACACAGGCTCCAGCTACGTACACATCAGTGAAATACAGACGATAATAATACTCCTACCAAAAGACTGAGACTAATTTTTTTTCAAAACACAGGGAGATCTTTGCATAAAAGATGATAAAAATAGAATTTTATGTACTATAGACATATATTAAAATAGTATGAAAAAGAGATTCTCTTTGCATTTTTTTAGGTTGAATACCTGTGCAAAGATGATGTGATATGACTCCAATTTTTGGTCCAACTTCTCCCAAATATTCATTCCTCTGTTGGCTTCAGAAGAACCTTCAAGTATCCAAAAACATAATTTCATATATCAACTTTCTAAGGTTTTGAAAGCAAATTTTCTACAAGAATGTAAGCAACCTTAAGGGACAATGCTTTGCTTCCTCAACTTGTATTGATCTTCACTGGGAACTGAGAGTACTTCTCACTTTACTATACCTGAAACAAAGGAGGCCTGAGGAAGGGGAAAAGGAAGACAACCAAAGAGAAAATTAAGAGATGATTAAAAAACAAAAAAAGGAAAAAACAAAAACACACAAACCAAAGCCAGAAACAAATAAATGAGACAGAAAAGCAGAAGTAAATAAAAACAGAAAAGAAAAAAAAAAAATAAAAAAAGGGAGAGCTTAAAATGAAGCAAAGGACACAATGAAAAAGCAAAAGTAAGGTACAGGCCTGGAGACAGTCAGTTAAAAAAAAAAAAAATGGAACAAAAAGGAAAGCAGAGAAGAGAACAACAAAGGACAGTTAGGACAAAACCAGGAAGAGTAGAATAATAAGGGTGAAAAATAATAATATTTTTCCACTTTTAATTTCCCTCTGAGAAGTTGCTACAAGCAACATATTGTACAATGATGCAGTTATGAATATCAAAGGTCAAACCTCTTTTGCAAGAAAACTAAAATGTGAGTCAATTCCTTTGTTCAGGACCAGAGGGTAAGACCAAGTATATGCCTTGTTGTCACTATAAGAGCTGTAAAACTTCTATAATTTACCACTGTTCACAACTTTAGGTAATACATAGCATCCACTATGTGCTTGGTAGAGAATGGTTTAACTCACAACAGCAATTTATGGGATCCTGATGGGATGTGTACTATTGTTATTAATTTCATTTACTTCCTTTTCTTTCGTACCACCAAAAGACAAGCCTCCTTAACTGTTTTGGAAAGCTTTCACATTTTCAATCCTCTCAGGAGAGCTTGCACAGCTCTGTCCCACACAAGCAGGTAGCAAGACACAAACCAGGTCAACAGGAGTGGGACACCGAGAGAGAAAATCTTACTAAAGCAAAGGCCCAGCTGGAAGGGACATGGATTTTCTCAAAAGGTTCTGAGAGAGCTGCACCTTGATTTTATCGGAGAATAAGTACGTGCTTCTCTTCCTTCTTCTTGCTTTAATGTTATGCATATTACCCACTTCACTCTCCAGAACCGCTGCTTTGCCAGAACAGCCAGACTCTGAAAAGAACACACATAATTGAGCTCATGCTTGAGCAACTTGACTGACTTTTACATTATGGGAGAATAGTGGATATTGTCTACCTGGACCTCAGTAAGGCTTTTGACACTGTCTGCCATAAGATCCTCAGAGACAAGGAGAGGAAGTATGGGCTGGATGAGCAGACAATGAGGTGTATTGAAAACTGGCTGAATATCCAGGCCCAGTGACCAGTGGCACAAAGTTTGGTTGGAAGCCAATAAACAGCAGTGTAACCTGGGCTCAGTACTGTATCCAGTCCTGTTCAATATCTTTATTGGTGATCTGGATGATAGGGCAGTGTACCCTCTGCAAGTTCATTGATGACACAAACTTGTGAGGAGTGTCTGATATGCCAGAGTATCTGCTGCCATCCAGAAAGATTAAAAAAGGCTGGAGAGATGGGCTGAGAGGAACTTCATGGAGTTCAAGAAGGGAAAGTGAAAAGTCCTGCACCTGTAAAGAAATAAACCCAGGCACCAGTACATGCTGGGGGCCACACAACTAGAAAGCAGTTTGGAAAAAAAGACCCCGTGGGTCCTGGTGGACACCAGGTTGAACATGAGCCAGCCTTGTACTCTTGGGACAAACAAGATGGGTGCTACCCTGGAGTGTGTTNCCACACAACTAGAAAGCAGTTTGGAAAAAAAGACCCCGTGGGTCCTGGTGGACACCAGGTTGAACATGAGCCAGCCTTGTACTCTTGGGACAAACAAGATGGGTGCTACCCTGGAGTGTGTTAGAGCATTGCAAGAAGGTCAAGGCAGGTGATTCTTTGCCCTCTCTAGTCCCCATCTAGACCTGATGAGTCCACACCTGGAGTTCTAGGTCTCATTCTGGAATACCCAGCCCAAGAGACACATGGACATACTGGCCTTACCGGCTAAGGGCCACGAAGATGTTTATGTGACTAAAGCATGTCTCCATTAAGAAAAAGCTAAGAGAGATGCAACTGTTCTGCCTGGAGAGGAGAAGGCTCATGGGCAATCTTATCACACTACACAAATACCTGAAGGGAGGGCACAGAGAGGACAGAGCCAGGCTCTTCTCAGTGGTGACCAGTGGCAGGACCACAGGCACACACTGAAACACAGAAGGTTCCCTCAGAACATCATGAAAGAGTTTTTCACTGTAAGGGTAACTGAGCACTGGCACAGGTTGCCCAGGAAGGTTGTGTAATCTCCCTCCTTGGAGACATTCAAAATCTATCTGGACACGGTCCTGGACAATGAGCTGTAGATGACCCTGTCTGAGCAGGTATTGGACCAGATGACCTCCAGAGGTCCCTTCCTACTTCAACCATTTTGTGATTGTGTGGTTCTGTGCATTTTTTTTTTTCATTTTTCCCTTTTTCCCCCAACTTTCTTCCCCAATAGTGAGAAATGTCTTCTTTACCTTACCTATCCTGACCTTAGCTACAGCCTCCAAATTACCAAAGGCAAGCTTTCTCTTACAGGTAAAAAAACACTCTGAAGAAAACCATAATTTACAAAAGTTAGCTCTTAGAGAAAAGTGATTTAATTCTGGGTATCACTTCTTTTATTCTAAATCCAAAAGATTTGGGATCTTGCAAAGGAAAGCTGCTTCAGAAGCCAACCACATTTTGCATCTTCTTTCTCTTTGCCTATGTTCTGCCTCAGGTTAAGTTTCCATCTAGGCTGTTGCAGTTGCAAATGGCTTCAGTGATATTCTACACCGATCCTGTTTTACCCAAAAATCAGATTGCAGGACAGTGAACACCCCAGGTGTGGGCCTTGTTGTACTTAGGAAAATGGGTCTTTAATCCAAATTAATTAAAGTAATATGTGACATTATAAACAGTTGTATTGGTGTTTCTCTAAATTAATGCTGTTCAAACAGCAAAATACTGTAAAACTACAATTTTCTGAAGAAGGCATAAAGCGAGTGATCCTGTATGCTAACATCTTATAGATTTTATAGGACCCTTGGGCCCTCTGTTTCATTATGCTAAAACTATATTTTAAACACAAGCTCTCTCTCTTACATATGTTTTAATTTAAACATGGAAGATATGGGCTGTGACCTTGTGTGCATTCCAACAGTTGGATGTTCCTAAACCAAAAGGCCGGCCTACTAACAAATTGCCTAATAAAAATATTTTTAGGGAAATGAAGTCAACCATGAAGACAGGATGCAAAAAACCTTGCCCATTAGACTACAAAGGCAAAAGCAATACTTGAAAAAACATAATAAGGATGAAAAAAAAATTAAAGTGGTAAATTGTGAAGCTTCAGCTCCCTTTGTCACAAAACGCAGAACCTACTTTATGCCAATTCCTGATAGCTTCTGTCTTAATTGGACAATTGCCATTGTCCTCATACTCAAAATTCCGTATTTCAATGTTTCAAAGATTGACTGCTGCTGGTTTGCACCCTCCCCCATTCTTTCATAGGGAGCTTTGAAAGGTGGTCTGCTTTGACATGTACATCATTAGACAGAAGAGGGGAAGCAAGGTATCAATATCAGAAATGAGCAATAGCAGGAAAAGAATGTGGCAGGAAAAGAAAACATTAGAAACAGCTTGGTGTCCTGAAGTTAAAAAAAAAAAAAAAAAAAACAAAACAAACAAGAAACCAACTGCCAAGTTGGACTGACAGAATCCTATCTAGAGAAACAAAGAGAAAAATATTCACTCACTGGCCAGTTTTATCAAAGAAATAACATGAGAAAATCTGCTTATACAGACTTTGATGAGAGTGCCTAACATAAGAATTCTGGGTATGAGATTTAATGATCTATCCTACCTTTTGACTATTACTGTAGAAATAAAGTACAGTTCAGGGACAGGTAAAACTATAGTAAAAAAACCCCATATATCCAGTCCTATCCAGCTCATTAAATCTTCCTCAGAACAAAATGTAGCATTTCCATTTTTAAGAGAAATGGCAATTTTTGGGAAGTAAATAAAAAATTGGCATCAGACTCACCTTAGGGTAGAAACCTAATGTCCATCCTCAGCTACAAAGCAACTGGAGAACTTGAGGCAGAAGTTCTCTACAGACTCCTTCATTTAGGACCCCACTGTCTTTATAAACCAGTCACAGGATTTCCATAAATGTTAAGGATTTGGCTCAAACTGTTTCGAGAGACAGTAATACAGCTCCCATTAATTTTAAAGCAGACAAGCTAAATCAATGCTAAGAGCTTTTGAAAATCTTCTCCTAAAGGTTTTATACAACGTTCTCCTGCCACTTGAATTATACCAGGCATCACAAGAATCTCAGGTTGCATTCAATAATTTGTTTGATGTAGTGGTTACTCTGTTTATTTAAAAATAACAGCTAAATTCCCAAATGAAATAAGAAGTTTAACTGGTTCTTTAGCTTTTATTGAATTCTTCTTAGGATGTCAAATCCTGTTGTTTGAAGCTGTGCGGGATCAATGCACATTATTTTGCTAACTTTTTTTTTGTTTCCAGTCTGCTTGGGTTCTCACAAAATTTCACTTCCAGGTTCAACCTCACTTAAACATTCAGGGTGAATTTCAGCCAAGTCCACTAACTGTGATCTGTTTTATGTTAAAGTCAGCCCATAAACTGCTAAAAACTGGTCCAGGATTCTTTTGAAATCGGGCCTAAAGTCTGCATAAAAACAAACTCAAGAAAATGTTTTGATGAGCCTAGGTTCAGTATTCCAAAGTCTATAATGAAACCTGAAACAAACCAAATTCCAATTTGTTTGGAGCTTCATACTAAGACTGTTGTATTGCTCTGTCAAACTGATGACATTTTACCACAACTTTAACAGTGAAAGATTTTTCTTCCCATAATTTCCCCCAAACCCCTCAGCTGCTGGAAACAGTAATGCATTACCATGGATACAAATTACAGTGTGGGGTATGAGGAAGAGAGTGGAGGTTACAGTGCATAAAGAGATTTCTTTGGAGTTGGCATTTGAAGCAGGGAATCAGACAGCACTAGGTTTTTTTAATTCAAATGCACCCAGATCATAGAAATATTAATTTCAAGACGATGAGCTAAAATAAATTGCATTTGAATTTGTGGGTCTTTGGTAGTGTAATTTCTTTTCCGGAAAGTAGTGTGAAAACCTTCATATATTTACATGATTTAGTTTTTAGGAAGAGCAATTTTAAAATTAGTCATTTGATTGTCGCTATTTTTTCTTTTCAGCTGGAAAGAGAAAAGATTGGTGAGTTGTCCACTACTGAAATTGTCAGGGTTGCATACCTCTGCTTTATCAATGGCTGCGTGCAAACATGCTCAGGTGCTTCGCTGGTTTGCAAACAAAGCCAGCCCTCACTTCAACACTGTTCTATGCAACGTTGAAAAAGAAGCCAAAAAGGGCAATATGAAAAGTACAACGACATGCAGTTGCAGACTTTCCAGAGAAGCAGCTTGGCCTTCTTCTAAAGGACCGGTCCCTTCTCAAGATGTGGACAGGTAACAAGAAAGCCAGAAGTGTTTTTCCTGGACTAATGGTTTCCTCTAAGATTCCCCAAACCAATTTATTGAAATAGCCTCATGGAATAATCCCAAGTAAAATCCATAGGAATGAAAATGGCAAAATTCCACTGAAGTTTTCCAAAAAGTGTTTGCTACTTGGAAAGGGAAAATTAAAAATTTGCATAATTTTGATACACTTGAATCCTTTGCATGTAATTATATAGGGTTCACAAAGATATTTTTCTGCTATATTTTCTAAGCCAGTTAAACCCTATTAAAATATTATTTTCTGCTCCTTCTATAGGAGTGTTTTTAAAGTGATCACTGAAAAGGGTGGTGCAGAGTCCAAAGAAAAGACAAGGATCATGTAACTCATTCCGCCACAGGAAAATAGTATTATTATTAAAAATATTTGCACACCATTAAAATATTTCATCTTTATACTTGTGGTACAACTTTTTGTTAGAGATGTTAAAATATACTTCCCAAAGAGAGAAGCCAATTAATATCCAGAAAAGGCCAAGTTGTGCTCCCACTCCAGCTGGTGACAAGGCCTGCCCTCCACTTCATGACAGCAGAATCTGTCCCAGAATAATTTGCAGCAAATGGAGTGATCAAAAATAGACGGGTTAACAGGTTTATTTTAGAATTAACTTTTAGTTCAGAGAAGATTAATATGTCAAGCTGAACACTAAGTAGAGGTCAGTGCTAAAAGACCACCACACTAATCATGGGAATGTGTTGGAGCAGACATTGATGTGTTGCAGCAAATGTTTCTGGAGGAAAGCAGAGCTTGGTTTCTCCCCAGCTGTTGGCCCAGGGCAGCTCCCAAGCCCTGCAGCTGCATGGCCAGCACTGTTCCTCCCAGGCTTTCCCTCCCAGTCTCCTCACAGGCTGCCTTCTTCCCTGTAAAAGCACCCCAGATTTCACCAACACTAAAGTCCTGCCACCGTCCTCATGAGAGCCGAGGTTCCTGTTCTCCATTAAAGAAAACAGCTTCCAAGTATCTTTAGAAAATAGTGAATAATACTTTCTAATAAATAGGAGACAGAGTCTTTTCTGCATATTTTTTCTGCATCATATTTTATGTGATTTTTCATGCCTGTAAGTCCTTGGCATGATCATTTTTAAAGAATTAGGAGCCCTTACTGAGTGCAGAATATGAGACAGCAGGGTCCAAATAAGCAACACCCACGAAATGCGGGAGAGGATTCCCCAGCCCTGAAGATAGACATCTCTGATGCAAGGCAAAAAACTCCTACTTTTGCATTAAAAAGACACAGCTCTGTCACAGACCTTAAAGCTCCATTTGTAAAGGATACAACACACTTTTGTTAAGGAAATTAATTTTCTGTTACTTACAGAACACAGCAAACCTGATTTTTTCTCAGTGCACCAGCTGCTTCATCGTGATATAGCCAGCTGTAATTAGCAGTCCATGCACTGATCAGCGTCTCCCCAGCCAAAGCTGTGTATTAAAGGGAAGAGCTCAGATAGGTGCTGCTCCTGAGTCCAAAACTTTGGAAGGCACAACATCATTCACAACCAAATCTGACTCCTGTGCCTCAGGTATGTTCAGAACAGAGGACACAGATTTATTCTAGAGTTTTATGGAATGTTTTCCAAATTTGAGAATTCCTCATGTTTCACTGTATCTCCTGAACAGCTCCTCAGTCATCTCTTTGGCACTTGGAACATTCACACACGGAGAAAGAGAGAGGCGAGGGGTGAAATATTTAAGTCAAGAAGGGTTGAGAGGATCCAGGGAATTACAGTCCTTTCAGCCTGAGGCAAGTGCTGGAGAAGGTCATGGAGAGATAATCTTGAATGCCATCCCTGGCACAGCCAGCCTGGGTTTGTGAATGGCAGGTCCTGCTTGACCAACCTGATCTCCTTCTGTGTCAAGGTGACCCACTTGGTGGATGAGGGAAAGGCTGTGGATGTTGTCTCCCTGGACTTTAGCAAAGCCTTTGACACAGTTCACCACACCATTCACCTGGAGATACTGACTGCTCATGGCTTGGAATCATGCACTGCTTACTATGTGTATAAAAAGGGCTGGATGTCCAGTCCCAGACAGCAGGGGTGAAAGGAATTACATCCAGCTGGCAACCAGTCACAAGTGGTGTTCCCACAGCTCAGTGTTTAGGCCAGTCCTGTTACTGTCTTTGTCAATGATCTGGGCAAGGGAGTCAAGGGCACCCTTGGTTAGTTTGCAGATGACACCAAGTTGTGCAGTATTCTTGATCTGCTGGAGGGCAGGACAGCTCTGCAGAGGATCTGGATGGGCTGAATTGATGGGCTGAGGCCAACTGTATGATGTTCAACAAATCAAGTGCCAGGTCTGAAACTTGGGTCACACCACCCCCATGAAGAGCTACAGAGTGGCTGGGAAACTTCCCAGCAATGTAGAACCTGAGGATGCTGGTCAACAGCAGCTGAACATGAGCCAGAGTGAGCCCAAGTGGCCAAGGTGGCCAGTAGCAATCTGGCTTCTATCAGCAATAGTGTGGCGAGCAGGACCAGAGCAGGGATTGTCCCCCTGTACTGAGCACTGGTGAGGCCTCACCTCCAATCCTGTGTTCAGTTCTGGGCCCCTCACCACAAGAAAGACATTGAGGTGCTGGAGTGTTTCCAGTGAATGGAGGTGGAGAAGGGGCTGGAGTGCAAGTTTTATCAGGAGCAGCTGAAGGAGCTGGGGTTGTTTAGCCTGAGGGGAAGGAGGCTCAGAGTGGACCTTATCACTCTCTACAGCTACCTGAAAGACAGCTGTGGCCAGGTGGGGATCAGTCTCTTCTCCCAGGTAACAATCAATAAGAGAAGAGAAAATGGCCCCAGATTGCTCCAGGGTGGTTTAGATTGGATATTAGGAATATTTTCTTCACAGAAAGGGTTGTCAAGCATTGGAACAGTTTGGTCAGGGAAGTGGTAGAGCCAGCATCCCCAGAGGGATTTAAAAGATATGTAGACATGGCACTTAGGGTTTAGTGGTGGACTTGGTTTTAGGTTCATGGCTGCAGTCAATGATCTTAGAAGTCTTTTTCAATGTAAATGTTTCCATGATTCTAAGTGGGGCAATGAAACTTGAAAAAAATATATAAAACTGCAAATAGCTCACACTGAGGTGTGATATCAGAAAGACCTAATGTTTCTCTGACACTCAAACTTCCTGCTATGAGTTGGCTGTGTTGTTGTAAGGTATTTAATGCTACAAAACCTTAAAAAATGTTTTCACTTTCATAAGTATACACATGGTTTCGGATGTGCATTAAAATTGCAAAAGGGGGAGAAAAATACATGCTTTTACTATTACACCTGTTAATTTTCATCTTAAAAATCAGCAAGATTATAACTCATCCATTTTTCCTGATATCATTTATTGGTGTTATTTCCATCTCTGGGGAACAAAGGACTCCTATCTGTATTCTGCAAAACAGAGGTGCATGATAAGGTTAAAAAAACAGGACCACTATAGGATAGTCACTAGAACTGAGAACAGCAGCATATTCATTTCAAGAAATCTGTCATCCACAATTCCCTAGTATACAGAGCAGAAGTTTGGAGGCTCTTTTGTAAGACTCTTACCTTTAAATAGATTTACACAGTTTACACAGCTCGCTGAGGCTTGGGGATCCTACAAATCTGCAGGTTTCTTCTGGCTGCTATAGACAGGTTTTAATGAAACCTGCTGAAAGACACAGATATGGAGGTTGACAACCACCAAGAGGCTAAAGGATAGAAAGCAGAACCTGCATCTGCAAACAGTCACGCCTCCAGAAACATGGGCACATAGCACAAGAGCAGCTATATTGATTATCAGATAGCATTTGACACCGTAAACAGATAAGCTCTTAGGCCAAAGTTGTTGGTTATCACGTATGTATCACTACACACTACTTTAGCTTTAATAGTCACTCTGACAGAGAGATGGAGTGTGGCAGACAATCAGGTGATTTTCAAAGACAGAGGGAAAGGTTCTAACCTCTAACACAGTTCACAACATTGTTCAAACCTTTCTTGACCAAAAAAAACCCCAAAAAAACCAAAAAACAACCATAAAAAACCCAACAACTATGAAACCTTTCAAGACATCACTCAGAAAACTACTGAGTCCAAATATAAAATCCATTTGAATGATCAGTGGAGGCTACCACAGCATATACTAAGGGAAATAAGAAAGCAATTAAGACACCTTTGTTAAAGAATTTTTAACCTGTCAACAGTACACACCTTTTGTTCTTCAATCTTTTAGGTTAATAAAATCAAGGCCAGTTTCCTTAGAGATGCTGAAGCTATTAGGTATCGGTAAAACTTAATGTACCACAGGGACCCTGTAGGAAAAAAATGCATTTAATTGACTTTTCAGAGCCAGAGCCACCCACTGTAAGTATATCCTGGCAATTGAGATGTTCTTATTGCCAAGGCTCTGCCATATAATTATATAAATGAATCTTTTCTGAATGAGAACACTGTATAAGAACACATACATGGGTGAAAAGATGGCTGCATTCCTTAAAAGGAAGGCCTGAAAGACTTCTTTTGCTTTTTGTCACTGCCATCCTTAAGAACCAGTAGTGTCATTAATGGATTACATTTCTAACAAATTCGTAAGTAAATCTAGTAAAAATGACTTTTTAGAATGAGACATATTCAGCATTTCCTTGTCTAAATTTGCATTTCTAATAATGTGTCTGTCTAAATGGTAACCTTATTATCAGTCTTTCAGTACTGTGTTCAGTCCTTCTGAAGAAACAAAGACACTCCACTCCTTTCCTTCTTACTTCATTTCTCCTCTCTGAATGAATGATGTATGAGCTTTTCCAAATGCTTTCAGCATATGAGGGCTCTATTTAGCTGTGCACTGGAAGTGCTAGGAGTGAATGAAGACAAAGAAACCCAAACAGCAGCACTAATGGTAATTCAGACTCTGATTACTGATCCAAATTAGACTGGACAAACAGAGAAAGGCAAGGGTTTTTTTCTAATAATAGTGAACTAAAATAAAATCCATATTTATCTGATGTATTCCATGTTCCACAGTCAGATTCTTGATTTTCAGTACACAGAACAAAACCTGATACAAAAATAAACTTCTCAGGTTTAGTTCCAGGTTATTGATCTTCACTTAAAAACTTCTGAGTAGGGGTACATGAACTGGAGGAAACATTTCCCTCAGGGGACTTTTGTCCAAGGCTGCAGTTCTCACATAGGGGTTTTTATCAAGTTTATACACCTATTTCCTTAGGGACTGAAAGTGCACTCTCAAATCTCTTCAGGCTGGAAGTCTCACCTTGCTAAAGGAAAGGTTTTGGATAACTAACAGGGCACTGGAAGCCTGCCCCCACAAGCTGAATACAGACAAAAAAAAAGCATTCCCAAGCTTCCCTATATATTT
>VXAC01006626.1:1389600-1513994 GCA_013399225.1 Rhipidura dahli | reverse complement strand
GGAAAAAATACCTTTCACACCCCCCTCACTAATTTAGCATTGATCACAAAACCTCCAATAACACTACACATTCTGACAACACTGTTTATAAGACTCCACAGGGAGTGGAGTCATCCTATACCTTTCCAGTCATCCTATACTTTGTAGTCATATTTACATTCATACAAAGTCCTTTCATCCAAACTCCTCATCAGTTCTTCCCTACACTGCTCCTTCTGGAAAAGTGTCTATTTTCCAGCCTGAATATTTATTATGCCTAACTAATAACTTCCCCCCCATTCCCTGGGGATAGACACACACACACACACACACACACACACACACACACACACACTATAGCCTAACAGTGTACATATGAGCATAGGCTTCAGGGGCTTTGGAGCTTCCCTCTGAACAGCAAGGATTATAACACATTACATAAAATGTTACACTAGGCCAGCTTCCAAACAGAATAATGCCAGATACTAGTTTTAGATGTCTGAAAGCTTGAGGTTTTTTTTTACCTGATATCCTGTGGAATCTTGGTCAAATCCTGTATCTTCCGTGTGCATCAGGATGCACCTATGAAATGAGGAGAATTGGAGATGCAAAAGGGCATCTGGTATTTTTTGAAAGCATATGATAGAAAATAAAGCCTATAAATAAAAGTTATGAGAAAAGGCATATTAGGCTTCAAAATAAGGTATGTTGGAAAGGGTAGGGGTCAGCACTGAAATAAATTTGGCTGTAGGCATTTCAATTTCAAGATAAGATATGTTGAGGTGGTTAAGGAAAACTGATTAGTCATTTATATTCATTGGTACAGAACGTTAGCATGAAGAAGGGACATCTAGAAAAGGAGATACAGTTAGCCCACATGTAGCTATTAATGAAAAAATGTCTTTCACTGGGAAGTCAAATTGGAGTCTGCATCAAGCGTCTCCCCTCTGCCCTACCCACTGCTTAACAAGAAATCCCACCTTTTTTGTATCCACCACCTCCCCAACCTGATTCCCACTAGCCACTCATCCTAATCCCCACAAGACAGAAATCATCTTCAGATGAGCTATCAATAAAAACAGAGGGAGATAAAACAACCCCTCATTGTCTGGCCTGGCAAGATTTTTCTAGTTGAGACTGGATGCATTCCAAAAGAGAGCTGGGTTCCTGTTTGTGTAGATTTTTTTTCTCAAAATGCCAAAATGCCCAGAGAAACGGCTGTTTCAGGACATAACCGGTGGCTTAACCTGGGGACACCTGATACAGTTTTGTCAGACACTGAAGAGACACAGTCTGCCACTTCAGCCACAGCAAAACCTTATCTCAGCTGTGAGTAGAGGATGGCTCAGAGGGAACAGTGACTTTAAGAACAGGAACACCACGGTCCTTCAGCTGCTGGGAAGTGTCTGTGGTCTGTTGCAACTGCGCGAGGTTTTTGCTCACCTGTGCTCAGAGGCCAACGAGCAAGCTGCAGACTTGCACCAGTGCCTGCCCATGGGGCTTCCCCTTCCCAGCATGGTGGCAGCAGCAGCATAAGTGTCTCAGCAGCTGCTTGCCTGGCAGGCCCCAGAGGGTGAAATTAAAGACACTCTTTAAATTTTCGCTTTTTTTAAATGCAGGACTTAAAAGTCATGCATTTCAACAGAACATCTGCCATTTGGGCTGTGGTGCAGAATGTGTTGAAGTCATGCATCCTTACAACTTGAGCCAGGCATTTCAGATCAGAAGAGACTCTGACTCCTATTTCTTCTATGGGTCAAGCATGGATAATAACACACAAACCAAAAGAATTTGTAGACAGTAGCAAAACTGAGAATCCGCACCCCAGCAGTGTGGTTCTGCTTGGTAAACTATAAATGGGGGCTCACATTAACAGAAGGTACAAAAGCAGAGTTTAGGGGAAAGGAAGGAATATATATGGCTTTCCCCTCCTTGGCCAAATATAAGGAAGTGAGGTATTGGGTTTGCTTAATTAGCAAAATCTTAACAGGCCAGTACATAAAGGGATTTCCTATCCTCTCTGTTTTAACAACTAGCTCCCCTATTTTGTCATTTACGTGACACAGTGTGCTGAAACAGCTCAGCTTTACAGTCAGAAGAGGAATATAACAGAAGAACCCTTCCATTTTCTAGCAATGAATTTCTGAAACATAAATATCTGCATTATTAAATTTTCACAGAATGGGCCTTTGGGTAATACAAAACTAAAGAAATCTTGACAACATCCAAGGACAACAGCCAAGGTTCCCTCCTGCAAGACAGGCAAATTTCTCAATATTTTTTCCCCCAAATTTCATCGAATGTACTTCTTGTTAATAAACGACTATTACGTGGTGTCTCAATGTTTTTTCCAAGCCTAGCATCTGGATGTGTTTTCTGTTTTGCTGATGGTCACAACCAGAACAAGCTAGTGACATGTGAGATCAGTAGAAACAAAAGGCAGAGAGTCCTCTGTATTCCTACTTACATCAGAAGGCCTTGGTGTTTGTCTGTTTTGTAACAAAGAAGGATAACTGGTCCTCAGTATGCAGCATGCCTGAGAAGTGCCTTGATCAGGTCAAGTTGTGTGTCAAGTCTTTTTAGACCTGGAAATACAGCTCTGTTTTTGGGGGAAAGCATGCTTTTCAGTGATAATATTTGCCTGCTCTTGTATTGACCAAATCTTAAAGAAAAACCTGTGTATAGCATTTCTGAGACAACAATGCTTTTCCGTGTCCTTTTTATATGAAAAGAGAATAAATATTTAAGTGAGGCAGACCTACCATTTATTAATGAGAGAGCCAAAAAGCATTCATTTTGCTGGCCACCTTTGCAAGGGTTAATCACACATTTCCATAACCTGCTTACATAGCTTTCCCTATATACCATGGATGACTCTGGAAGGTCAGACTTACAGAATCCTGTATGCTCAGACTCTAAAGCCCTGCAAAACACACATGACTCACATCTAATTGTTAGCATTTATCATTTTTATATTCCAAGTATACTCAATAAAATGGGATTTACTCTGTTGATGCGACAGTTGAAATATCTTTTGCTTAGATGTAAGCAAGAGGTTATGATCGCTCAGTTTCCTGATTGGTACAGGCACATTACAGCACCATGTTTCAAGTATAGAGGTGTTACAAGGGAATAGATGATAGAAGTCTTTTGAACAATAACTTTGTATGCATAATATATACAGCACTGTATACACACACATGTGCTCTCTTGAATTCTAATATGAAAATGCAGTCATATCCTATACAACCCTGCCCTAAAAAATGGAGTTTGAACACATTCATCTAATGATGACTGTGTGAGAGAGTCATAGGTTAAATTTGCTCACTAGTTCAGCAAAACAAGAGTGCAAACTAAGGAGGGTTCCCTGGGCTAATTCTCTAACAGTCAATCAGGTATTTCTATTAAAAGATAATTACAGCAAAAGAAATAGAGAATCATTATAATAAATATAAACTACCTTCAGACAAAAGGAACTGTATCAAAATGGGAAGTAGTAGACAATGGATATGATATACTCCATTCATTTTACTTTAATTAGTTATATACATCCTGCATCCACTTGTTATAAATGCATTCCAACATTTTATATAAAAAATGCTCACTAAAAACTGCTGGAGCTGTTGTCCAAACTCATAACTGTTATATTCTGAGATATGTTTTCCATACATTGCTAGCATCCATTAGCTTTTGAAGACTAATCAGCACAAGTTCTGTGTTATTGTGGGCTGACTAGTTCCCTTCACATTTCTTTCAAAGACAGAAAATGAGCAGAGTGTATTTGTGTGTGTGGGTGTTTACCCTGCCTTCTGTGTGTTGTTTACACAGAGAATCACTGAATAAGCTCACACTCATTTGAAAGGTGTATGTCTGGGCTCTCAGACCCCAGGGCCTTGAACTAGTTGCATCTATATTGCCTTTTGGCCAGCTCGAATCTCAGTCATTCCCACAAGATGCATGCAGTTTTGAACTCACAACAACAGCTGAACATACTCCAAACAGCACAAGAGCTCATGTGCAGAGACTGCAGCCTGGGTAGTGTTTACAGTCAGGATCCCAGCTGGCAGGACAGCACAGACATGCATGCTACAAGTGCAGCCTTTCCTTATATGCATGTATGTATTACCTAAGCAAACAAGCTTATTTACAGAAGTTTCATTTGGGTAAGGAAGGAGTATTCATCACCTCAGATTTGTCCTTCACAGCTGGCTCCTGTGGTACAGTATATACAGACAAAGCCTTTGCCATGACATCTGCCTGATCCCTGGATAAACACGGCTGTGAGCACATGTGCTCCTTCTGCTTCTCTGTTTGTATTAGGGCACTGTATTCACCTACAAAACTTGTGTGACCATTAAGTCTGCCTTAAGATGCCTCTTTCTGTTTAAGGAAGAAATTTAGTAGGAGGAAGAAAAAAATTTATTTATTGTACATTCAGAAAACAGAAACAGTGAGTAATGTTTTCCCAGGAAAAGAAAATACTACTGTTTATTTTATGGGCAATGGTTTCTCAAAGTGAGTATAAAAAACCTGGCTCTGCAAAGCCCAGTGTCAGCAATGTGGCAACAAAAACGGTGTATTCTTTTAGCTATTTCTAGTTAAGGTCCTGTTCCTGTGAAGAAAACTGTAAAGACAGATACTTGCATTCATGTGCAACTCCTACTGAAATAAACACAACTCGAAGAAGATTCCTTTTATCCTAAGGAGTAAACTCTCCCTCCCTCTGCAAACTGCACAGACAATTCTGCTATGTCCTCTTATTTTACTCATACCATGCTAATAGAGAAAATGTTCTGGGCAAGCAGATACCCTCCCTTATAAGTAGTTTTATTACAACACATCCCATGATTCAAACTGGACATATTAGACTATGTGCTGTGCCAAATCAAGCACTTTTTTTTTTTTTCCAAGGAGAAATGGGCAAGTTCCAGGGCTGAGCACAAATCACTTTCTGCGAGTATGCAGCAGTCTGTCCCCAGTGCTCGGTTACATTTGGTCAGAAAGATTATAGAAGTCTTTTGTTTGCCTGGATGGATGAGCATCCAGTTTAAGATAAACACTTGCACATTTGAATTTTCATGCGAGAATACTTGCCAATATAACTGCAGATTCACTTTCTGCAAATACACAGGCAAAGCAGCCTGACTGTAAAATACTCATGAAATTGTACGTGTGTATCTGAAAACAAGTGCAATTAAATATGAAGGCAAACCCACTGCAGAATATTTGCTGTGTCTATTCACCTCGATTATTTTCTGCAGTAAAGGACCGTGTGTGCTTGTAATCCTATGGAAAAATATTAGTCTTATATTAATATTAGGTGAAATGAAGTAGAATTATCAGCTTCATCTGAGAAAAAGTGAGAGGCAACTATACCTGATCATTAGCAAAATGATCAGCTCCAAATTAAAAAGGCCAGTAGATAAAATTCTGTTTCAGCCTACTGGGGTTCTCAACTTCTTTTTTTTTCCTTTTATCCCTTCAGATCAGCTTTCTCCTTTCCAGGGCCCAGTAATGGGTTAATTGCATGCAACACATGTTCTTGTAATCAGTGAAGTTTGTTTTCATCTATGTGCCATTTTAAAGGGGAACTCACTTGTCTTCGCTGGTTGGAGCAGTAAGAATTTAATTAGCAGCCAGAAACGTCGTAACTGAAAGATTCAAAACCTGAAACAGATAGTTCCCAAATGTGTGACTTGTAGTAAACTAAACTAACCCAGCACAGACTTGGGTCCTTTGGAATGACCTATTCCCTCCCAAAGCTGCAGGATGGAGAGAGTCACCAGCTCTGCTCCTCATTATTGTTGTCTCAGCTTACCGCCCTAAAGTGAGGGGTAGTGGGAGGATGAGAGAGGTGCTAATCCACAGAGCAAAACACAGAAAGATTTACACCAGAGCTGAGTAAATATGGGTAAAGGAATGAACCCAATATCTTTTTGAACCAAATCCTCTGTAAGTAATTTGCTTGATAAAACACAGCTCACATTTGGGCGGGGAGCTATGTTAGCAGACAGAGTGGAAATAGCATTAAACCTCCTTTAAGATGGTTTGCATAATGTCAAATAGGTTAAAGAAACCCTGCTTCCTAAATTAAAACCATATTACTCTTAAAGGAAAAATTTACTTTGGACAATGGTAGTGGAAAGAATGACTATATAATATAACTGTAATTAATTATTCACACGTGAACAGCATATAATGTTTGTGATTGCCCACAGTGTGTAATGTACATAGGGAAGTAATTGATGTGTGCTTTTGTGTTGTCTGTGCCATCAAACAGTGCCAAACCAGGGGAGGAAAGGGAAAGCATGTGTTTGGAGTTTATACACATAGGAAGGCCCATTGCAGCTTTAGACAGATCTCCAGGAACATGTGTGTCAAGTCAAGAATTCTTCAAGAATAACTGTTTGGCTCGCCCTTCCAAACCTGTCCCCCAGCAGCTTCTCCTCCCTCCAGGGGGAAAAAAATCCAATTCCAAAGTATGGTTATCTTCAGGGCACCTTACACAGAAAAAAAAAACCACCTAACTGAAACCAGGACCTGGACCTGCCTTTGAGGAGAAAGCAAAGATTTCCAAGTGCCGGTCTTCCTCTCTTGATCTCATATACTTCTGTTGTTAGTGAAAACTGTAAAACAGTATTTACAAGCTTCTGCACAGCATGAGGCTGCCCGTCTGCAGCACAGCACGGGAGAGCTGGTTCTCTATACAACAGTGCAACCTAGTGGCTCTCAATAAAAGCTCTGCCCTTCAGCCACAAAGCAATTTGGCATCTCTCGCTGATATTTCAGTATTTAAAAAACAGTACTTGCATCAAACGGTCTTGTTTTACACACTAGCCTACATGGCTAGCACAGACACAGGACAGAGTTCTCTTCAGTAGCATCGCAGAATGTCAGAAATGTTGGCATACCAGAGTGAACTTTGGGAGGGTAAATGGTGGGCTGGCATTGGGTTGCGCCTCGCGGGTTGTTACTCACGTTGCGTAATTTATGCAACTGGTTTTGATGAAACTAATGTGATTATTCACGCGTGTAAGGATTTCTCTCTTGCTTGAGGGTTACTGGACCAGTCCCCAAGCCAGAAATTCTTCGGCAAGCTGTCATCAGTACCAAAGCAGGGCTACTGACAGGCTTGAAGTCATCTGTTCCAAGCCAGACGGGTATTTATTGCAAACTGGTGTTAAGTTTGCCCACATTGTTCGGAGGATTTCAGATACGAAGGATAGGGAGTACTGCAAGGAGTGCAGTAATGGCAAATATCACAGTGTGGTAAATTACATTAAAAAGAAAATGTTGTCTAAATAAAGGCTTGATCCGAAGCCCATTTAAAAGTCGTTGCAGGAAGGGTGCTTTACACGTTCTGATCTGCCCATTAGAGAAAGGCAGGGGGGAAAAAAAGCCTCATTTAGTGCTGACACAATGTTTTCAACTCAGCCCATTTGTAATAAGATGCTCTTTAGCCAAATCATTTAAGTCATTTGGAAATCATTTAGAATTCTCTTTCAGAGCAATTAGTAAAAAGCTAAAAGCCTCAAATGGTTCTTTGTGGTAGTTTCATAATTATTATTTTAAACCAGAAAATATCACCTTAAAGCAGAAAAAGAAAACCATCCATTGCTACTGAAAGTATCTGTGTGCATTCTGGAGATCTGAGGGATAAAGAAAAGGTGACCTTTTCCAGATCTATGCATTCCATATAACAGTCTTTTCCTGTCTCCCGAAGAACACACTGGGGAGGAAATCATTCACTATACTTGTTTATATGAGATGTTATAGTAAGAATTAAATGTAATTTAGTGGGACAATAAAATCCTCTCAAGTACTGATATTCGACACAGTATTGTTGTGTTTGGGGTGGATTTGGGGATGATTAAATGAGTAAATCACACAGATCTGAAACATTTTTTTTCACCTCCTCAGATGGCATCTTGATCGTGCATGCACTGTGAACACCAAAAGCCTATAGGTCAGACCTGAAATTATAGCTAAAACTCAGGTCCTGAGGTACATGGACTGTTTATATCGATGAAAATTTATGATGTCTATACCTTAAATCCCCGGCCTCTCTTTTACATTGACTTCTTTACTATTTGCTGCTTTATTTTATGGTGATCCCTTGCCCTCTATAAATATATCACGGTTATTTAACCCTAGATCCCAACCATAGTTTTCAGTATTTCAGGAGGGATCTATTTGTTACATAGTCTGCTACTGGGGGTTTTATAATCCTATACATTTACAGCTATTACTTCACTGAAGTTAAAAATTTTCAACTATTTTCATCTTTTCATTTAACTTGATGCTGTTTGGTATTACAGGCAAGAACAGAAAACTGTGTGCTGTTTTTCTAAGATTATATTGAGGTACAAATCTTCTTTAATCTCCTGCAGTGATTGAGTTATTTTCTATTAAATATTTATCAGTGGAAAAATGAATAAATTTAACTGTAATAAATTATAGTTTGGCAGACTTAATTGCCTATTGTTATTTAAAAAAAAAACAGCCTTATAAAAATCTGACCTAATCCTAGAAACATGCCATGGAGTAATTAAAGTTTTCTGTGGGGATAGACTGCAATAATTATCTTGTTTTGACTGAGCTTCTTATTATTTTAGCCTGAAAAATAAAACTGAAAAACAGGAAAGGCATATAGATTTGCAAAACCTATTGTCTGATGTTAAAATTGTTAAGAAAATATGAGTCAGTATTATGCAAATTCTGACCTAATCCCAGCAACATATTGGTAGGTAATTGTATTTTTCTTTAAAAGGGGACAGACCCTACAATAATTATGCCTTGTTAGTGTCCACATTGCTATATTTTTGATTTATGTATTTTTGTGGGAGCTGACAGATAAGCAAGAAAAATTGACATATTATAAACTAATAAAAATAAATAATATCTGAATCTGCCTAGCAGCAATGCACATTGGGAAGCTAAATCAATGCATTAATCACACAAATTTTGAGTAAAGTATAGTTTGTGCTAAATGAAAAAGTGACCTATACCATACAGAGCTAAATATCGAAATCTTAGCACTACTTCTGTTTGCACCTGCCTTAATTCCTGAGGTCAAACAATGTAAGAATTTGACCTATACTATTTTTCTGATTATCCTGTGCAATATTGCAGGACAAATTTGTGCTCTGCTCATCTTTCTTATGATTTTAATAACCTTCCACCTGTTAGATCTGCCTTGTTCCCCAAGGTAAGAAAGAATTACCTTTGAAAGAAAAATTTGGTTATCATCCCTCTCTCTCTCTCTCTCTCTCTGTATGTGTTTTAGCACAGCATTTATTTTAGGGTGCTTGTTTACTAAAATGCTCTTGCTTTTCTGGGGGAAAGCATTGCCTGTTAAATGCCAGAATGAAAATGAAAACCCAAACATAATTTCAGTATCCAGTAACCACTAAGTCTGGGAGTTCTGCTCTAGTGTACCAGCATTGTGGACAAATTGACAATGTAAATATTACAGAAATCAGCACAGGCTTGGGCAGAATCTAACAACTGGTGTTGTTTAACACAACTGGTAGGAAACTGATGAACTGTTCACAGTACTCTCCCTTGCTTCAGGTTTTTGCCCATATAATCTCATCATGCTGACATGGCTGGGCCAAATCCACACGTTAATAATGTCACCAAAGTTAGCAGCCTGGGACTGAATTTTTCTCAGTGATTGCAATTTGAATATATTGAAAGGAAATATCAAACTCTCATGAACAAAGGATATACAGATTTCATTGTCTTCTCTTACACTGTCTGCAAATGCCACTGCATGTCATCCTGCATTTTGGCATTTCCAGCGTAATCCCTTGCTTTAAGGGCTTTAAAGCAAGGATTGCACAAGCTCGGTGGAGAAAAAGGAAACAAGGCTGAAAACCAGCTCAGCTCTGAGCCAATTCCCTGTGCAGCTCCCCAGCCCCCAGGTAAAGCCCCATTCCTCACGTGCACCCAGGCTGCACACCAGCTCCAGCTGCTGGGTCTGGGAGCACCATACAGCCTTGCTCTCTGTAGCCAGCTGAGCTGAGCAGGAGCTGAGGCTGCCCACACTCTCAGGAGGTGACACCTTCTAAGAGCACCAAGCTGAGGTTCTATCAGCATATAATGCATGTGGTCATGGTCCCCAAGACCTTTGAGTTCAACAATTAACCCTGCACCATCGCGTTCACCACTAAACCATATCCCCAAATGCCACATCCACATGTTTTTTGAACCTGTCTTGATAAGCCCCTTGAGGGCTGCTTTGTGCCTGCTGCTGCCATGCAAATGCATTTTATTTAATGTGTCATTTCAGTGAAAGAACTGAGGGAGATCAGATGACAGTGCCAAGTGATGAGCTCAAAACAATAGATAAAAAAACCACAAAATATAATAAAAAATAAATACAAAGAAAGTAGTTTTTCACACAAAAGCATTTGGTACCATTCATGAGTTAGTTTCAGAGGTGAAAGCCATCCAGCTGGCCCTAGATATGTTGTCAAGCAAAGAGCAGTCAAAGTTTACATTAATTCAAATGCTGAGTAAAGTCACTGAAAAAGCTATCAAATACTGTTAAAAAACACTGTAAATGCAGAAATAAGAACATACAAGCATGTGCATTCATATATTTTGTGCACTTAAATACACATTTGGCAAAAGCAAATCATCTCAAAGAGGTGTTTCAAATCCTTCCTTGACTTTGCTGTTTCCCACTGGCTTTCCTGCCTCATCAATATATTTGGTATGTGAATCCCAGACCAAAGTGTTTCTCTGCCACAGCAAAAATGCAGGCATGAAGCTCAGAATTAAGGACTTCATGTCTCTTTTGGAGATGTCCCTGAGATCATGGGATAATGATCATTTCCATCACATTACTGAAGGAATGTCCTACTTCAGGGTCTTTCATCACTCACACACATAAATCTGGGAATGTTAGGTCATGTAAGACAAGAACTGTTCCAAAAATGTCCAATAAAGAGCAGTTTTCGTCTGGATTTCTGCAAAGAACAGCTAAAATAATGTAATTGATCTCATTAACTGAATCTACTCAGCAATCTCTTAAAAATATACTAATAAAGGTCACCCAGTTTCTCCATCCTAATAATACATTGTGTGTAGAATCAAAATGATGTTCTGTTTTTCTATCATTTCAACATATGACACCACCAGTGCCAAGATCGATTTCTTCCAAATCAAGGGAGAAAAAGGAGTCCATGTCAGCTAATCATGGATCTCAGGGGAAGCCTGGAAGAGCCCATAAGCTTCCCCACTGCTGAACAGTGAACTTGTTGGTCACTTGATGGAAAGGATGGAAGCAAAGTGTTACACCCTGAGTAGAGCATCAGTAGGAGCTGTCCTCTCCCAAATGGACTTGGACTTGGAGCCTGAGGCCAGTAGGAGAGGGGAGGAAGAGCAAGAACTGCTGATGGAAAGAGTCCTGGCGGAGGCCTCAGCACCTGCGAGGTGATGAAGAAACAAATATCAGACAACTGTAGCAGTTTAAACTGCTCCTTCTACCAAGTGGAATGAAGCACGTCCCACACAGTCCTCAGATTAACACAGATTTGAACAATAAATTCTCACATAAAGTTTATGTAATTTTAAGCTTAGTAAACCAACACCAAATAAATTGTGCAATTAACTTCTAATTTATTAACTCTGACACTGTTCTCTGTCCCAAATACATACAAAGTAGCAGCCACTCTGCCTGAGTGATGGGACTTCCATGCTGGTGTACAGGAATCCCTGGTGAGGCAAAATGTGTACATTGTGGCAAAACAATGAGACCCACACTTCTGACTCTAGATGCCTGCAAACTCCATGTTAGTTATCAAAATATGTAAACATGCTTCCTCCAAGCCATTAGAACCCAATGCTTCTGGAAAGCAATGAGAGACAATTATGATAATACCTATATTAACAAATAAAAGTGAAGCATTTTGGCACAAGAATATCCTGCATTATCTGAGACAATTTGGTCATGGTGCTGTTTATAGCAAAGCATTAAGTTTAGCTATAACAGCAGCTGACTTGCTCTCTGGAAACTCTATTCCCTGAAAGGCAGCACTACAATTAAAGAGTGAAGAGTATTTCAGCTGACATAGCATTCCTGATACAGGCACAGTCAATCAAGGGAAAGGCCAAAGCAACAGTCAGATAAAAGACTAATAAAGCTACGAATGACAATAAAAGTCCACTGAAAGCTTTATTAGACTGGTGAAAACCTAGCTCAGAACATAAAACAGCCCTTACGCAGAGTAACCCCCAAACCTTTTACCAAGGCTTGCAAAAGATGTCACACTATGCTGGTGAGTGCCCCAAAAAGCATAACAGGCACCAAAAAATTCAAGGCCCAATCAGGACTGCAAATAGACTAGTATGCTGAGTAAGTTCCTTTATTGTAATATTCTGTGATAGAGGTTGGACTACCCCTGAACTTCCTGGGAACAGCAATTCCTTAGCTACCTTTTCTAATCTGTAGATCTCAAATTACTTTGAAAGAAATAAAATGTCACATTTTTCATTTTCCAGGAAAGGAAGCTGAGGCATGGAGGGATGTTGTAACACTTCATTATAAATTTCTCTTATGTAACGTAACCCTCAGATTATGGGAAGGTGTTATGTGACCTAAGCAAATTCATGTGCATATAGCTTTTTAATGCATTTCTGGATATCCCACAAGTTTAAGCTTCAAATTCTTATGGTCAGGGCATTCACATGTCAGTAGCTTTGTGTCAGCAAAACAGGTAGGCTGCTTTCTAGTTAATAATAGGTGCAATTTTTAAAGAAAACATGATATGAAATACTAAATGTCATCTATTTCCTTGTATTTATAATGGCGCTGTGTCTCAAAAACATATTCTGACAAACTGGCACACAGTAGTGTTTCATTCTATCACTTAGATACATTGCTTTAGTAAATTTAAAATTTTCTGCATGATATTATAGCAAGTTGAATTTGTTTTGTGTTATTAGAAGCACTCCCAGTAGAATGAAGCCTGCCATGCTGAGCAATACTTGAATGCAAGAGAAACAGTGCAGGTGTGGAAGCTACACCATGTCACAGCAAAACATGCAATCTTCCTGCAGCAAAAGGGTGAATGGCACAATGGTGGTGTAACCAAATAATTCAGTAATTTCAATAATTCATTCTAGTAAAGGGATAAAAGAGACTGGCATTCGTGCTGATAGATGAAAGTAACTGGGGATCCTGTGCTTTGCATTGTATACATGGCTAATGAACACGTGCTTAGTACAGTGAGGCATTTCAGCATTCTTTGAACACTTCTATCTAATCAGAGCTGGTGAAAGGTTGCCTTCTTTGCAAGAATAGTTCACACCAAGACCTGCTCCTAAAACACATTGCATGTTGAGATTTCACCAGATTTCTCTCCTACCCTTTAATACCTCCTCCAGTAGGACTACAACAGGGTTTGTACCCTGACACAGCCCCATTGTGTACCCTCATTTTCATCTGATCCTGATCTTGGCTGCCAACACAACTTCACATTACTGCAGATATTCTGTATTAAAGCCATATTTTTTCTTTGATTGAGGAAATTATCACAATGGACACACCAAAATGTCCAAGTAGGTGGTACAAATATGGTCTATTTATTCTAGTGGGAGTTAATTCTGAGAAGTACAGCCACAGTTGAGCCTGCACCACTTGATTTTGGAGTTAGAGATTGTTCCTGGGTTCAATACTTGGCCTTTCTCACTTTACAGTTTGTAAGCACCCAGAGAACCCAGGAAATATAATGTATATAGTGTATTAGGCTGTCTTTGGATCTGTGCTCCCCAAGGAAAATTAGCAATGATTGTTGAACCACTGTGATTTGGGGTTTTTTCAGTCCTACTATATTTCTACAGCAGATTCAGTGGTTTCATGGAAGCTCTTAAGAAGGATCTTACCTGCTACTAGGCAAATTCTGTATGTTAAGTTGTTGGCCCTTACTCTAAATATTCAGTGTCAGTTAGAGGGGCATATCTACAATTAGTATTAGTATCAATTAAGCTGAAGAACTGAGATCATAAAGCCCACTGTGCTAAAATGTGGGAGACAGCCCTTTCCCAAGTAGTTTTCAATCTAAATACAGACAGTCCTCAAAAAATAACAGAAGAAGCATGGAAAAATAAATGAATGTGCAGAGATGTACGCAGCAAAGAGGCTGAGTTAAGATTAACACCCAAGCCTCTTGACACTCATTTTTTTCTTAATTTCAGTTAATTATATTCACTAATTCTGCAAAAATATGGCAAACATTTGAAGTGATGGGGTTACCATCCTCAGAGATATTTAGAAAAGGTCTGGATGTAGTTCTGAGCAACCAGTTAAAGGAAGCCCTGCCTTAAGGAGGGGAATTGGACCCCATGACCTTCAGAGATTCCAACCTCAGTCGTGCTGTTCTTCTGTGAACATTAATGACTCATTTTATCTCTGAAAATTAATACATTTACCCAAATTTAAACCAGTAAACTTGGGTAAAAATCTCTGTATTTCTCATATCTTAAGTTACATATGCATACACACGTGCACATAGTGTGTTTTTTATATATTCAGCAATTGCAATAAAAAAACTTCCAGCAATACTCTTAGCATGTTCCTCTTTTTTCGATTTAATAATGTTGCAAGGAAAGGAAACATCTGACTTTGGGATTATAGCAACACAAAGCAGTTACTTTTGGCTTCCAAATATGATAGGAGCATATAAAACATCTGCAAGTCATTGTTTGGAGCAAAGATTAGAAGAAAAACTTCTAGGATATTATGGATATGTACAATTCATTTGGCCGTAAGTCCAATTTAAGCAGCATGCAGTCCATGTACCTTGGCTTATAACGAGTGACTTTAATGCACAAACAAGGTGAACACTGTTCAGACTAATACCTGTAGAACTTGCTTCAGCTGGCACCTGCTAAGCACTACACATTGTGAAAACATTCTGAAAACATTATTCCAAATGCTTCAAGAACTTCTGAACACCTTTTTAAGATGCAGGTGCTTTCAAATTAAGTATAAATTCTTCAAAAGATCAATTAAATTCCACAGGTTTTATGCAGGTTGTTAGATTTGAGGGCAGGGGTTCTGAAGGGGTGTTAAATAGCAAGAGTCTGGAGATAGTCTGTTATTTATGACACAATCAATTAGTGCTTATTCTCTTTGCACTAGGAAACTGTTTCCAGTTTAAAAAAAATAGTTATAGCTTAAAATGTATCTTAACATATTAGAATGTGAAACAGGGGCAGCTAAGGGAACATTGCCATTACCTCCCCTGTTTTTTCCTTTTGATTGATAAAGAAAGCCTGAGTCATGAAATAAACCAACAAAAATGCTTCCATGGGGAAGGGAAAGCATAAAGTCTTAAATGAAAATAAAAACAACAACCTATTAAAAAAAAAAAAAAAGAAAGAAAGAAAGAGAGACAAAAAGAGCCAGATATCAAAATTCTTTACACAATCAAACAGCATTTACAGTCAGCTTTCAGAAAGCTCAGATCAGTTATGAATAATCCCCACCCAATACAAGATGAAGTGTATATCATGTTGGAGCATTTTCTTTCCTGTGCAGTCATCACACACTGTGGAAGGACATGGCTAGGGCACAACACGCTGTGTCACAGAGCTTTAAAGTAGCTAATCAGATAAGAGATTTGCTTCCTTCTCTATGTTTTATCTCAAGTATTGGAAACAAGTACTGTTCTTTATACAGCACTAATGACAGTTGCTTTTCTATTGTAACTTATTTGTAGCTAAATTTGTCAAACCAAAAGACAGAACTTATCTATACATATTTATTTTTAAGCAATCAGTTCACCTGAGTAACAGCAAAAACCTACATTTTAAAATAGTACTTATTTTTTCAAACATATAAAATATACAAAGATTAAGGAATATTACAGCAGTTCAAAGACCACTCAGAAGCTCCTGTCAACCCAAGTCTGCTACCTGTAAGAACAAAAACATTTCTTGTAGAAAGGATTAAATTCAGGGCTCTCTTGAGTCACATAAGTCTCAACTACAACCCCCTCCTTCCTTCTCCTTCTCCCCCTTGGCCACCCCCACTCTGCATTTCCCCCTAAACTTCCCTTTCTGTTCTTCCATTCATGCATGCTTTGAAATAGCCCTACAAAGTGGCATGTTGGCCTTCCTCCTGATTAGGAACTTCAGTTTTCTTTTTGTTGACTGCAGATAAGGATGAGTCAGTTTAGAAAAGACGAGTTTGTCTCTCACTCTTTATTCTTCCTTGTACTCCCTCAAAAGGAAAAGCTGTTGATGAATTCCTATCCATGAGATCCACAGGTGTATATGTGTGTACACACATCCTTCACTCTGAGGAAGGTGTGACTGTGTGACTTAACATACAAGGCCATGAAATTAGCAGACCACAGGTGTACTAATTTTTTTTTTTTTTTTTTTCGGAGAGGATGTTCATTTGTTTGTTTGTTTTAATACTAAAAATTTCTTCCCAGATGGACCAGGTCTTTTCAATGCCAGACCATAAGTTCTGGCACAAGGTCACAGCAAGAACAAATGGTTAGCAATTGGATCGCTCTGTTTGGTGCTGTCTTTGCTCAAACTGGTGTAGAATCATACCCTACCATCCTCCCATCTCACATACAGAGTGAAAGACAAGCTGTGCTGAAAGGTGAGTACAGAGAATCCCCTTACATTCCCAGGACTCCAGCAATTCAGATGTTTGTCTGCCTGTCAATTTCCCAACTTGGTTTTTTTTCAGATCACTGGCTGATTTCAGCTGGCTAGACTTAAAATGGGTTTAGAAATTTCCCAGTTGTGAAGCTTATAAAAGATTTGTGAAAAACAGCATCTGTGTTTGAGGAGACTTAAAGAGCTCAGCATGAGAAAATAATTTTTTAAAAAGCAGAATGAACTAAAGGGTTATCTGTTGTCTCTGACCAATCAGCACAAGTGGGCCCTCAACACAAGATGCTGAAAATCAACTTGGCATAGTTCTCTCTCTTGTGTAGGCAGTAACATTCCAGGGAGATGAGGTTACTGTGATATATTTGAGACATGGAGGAAAACTGGAAGTTCACATCAGAAAAGAGAACTGAGATCATATAGGACATGAGGAAAAACTGAGACAAATATGGTCAAAGTGTGTGTATGCAGAACACAAATCCACTTAATTACATCTATCCTTCATGGAAAATTTTGCTAAATTATACTCATTAGTTTAGCTGCTGGAAATAAAAGTGTTCTATCTATTACTTTTGTTTAGGAAAGCAAACTTTAAAACAGTTGAAAAAATTTTTACAGTTATTTTTATCATCACTTACATCATTCAGTGTAAGAACAGAAAATTAAAGTCGGTAGGACACAAATGGTGGAATTACAGATTTCTTGGAATAGTCAATGATGTTAAAACCTGATCCACACCATAAAAAGGACAGCATTTAGGAAACCTCAACTGGAAAACTTGGATACCCACTACAAACATCAGAATGAAAACCTTCCTCTGAGTCCTGTGAGTTCTGACATTCATTTAATAGCTGTGAAACATGTGTTGCTTAGTCATACCAACCCAGGGAGCTATGACACACAGATGCAAGTACAGAAATGAAAAATAGGCAAATGCATTTGCAATGGCATCCTAAAAAAGTCAACAAAGCCTCAGGTCATCTGTTTTCCATGTTTACAGAATTGTTCATATTGGAAAGGATGGATCCTTTCCTTATGGAAAGGATGGAATATGGAAGGTTCCTTAAGAGCATGCTATCCTTTCCATCTCATCTGTTCTGGGACAGAGAAAAGGATGAGTAGGAAGTACAAGTTGGGTGTTTTTGCAGGATGACAAGAACTGGTGGGAACTTGAGTGTTTGGAGGAATTAAGGAGAATAAAAAGTAAGGAGCCCAGTGACAAAGCAAGCTTAGGAGAATCCAGTCCTGGGTGATGAGCTGAGGAAAGCAGTGGGGATAGGAAACAAGTTAAAATAGGAAGCTCAGAGAACAGTTTAGCTAAACTGCTTCCAGGAGATAGTGTAGCTATTTCTGTGGTGATTACTATGAAATAGCAAAATTACTTTGTACCCTGCCTGAATGTAAGCCTTGCATTCCTAGTGTACATAAGAGTCTGAATGGGGAATATGCCATCACCTTTAACATGAAATCTTAATGGACTCCTTCAAAGGTTAATGTAATGTCAAGAAAAAAAGGCAGGACAGAAAATTATCATGTTCCATTTCAGAGTGTATACCTATCCCCAAGACTTTCAAAAACTCGGGAAGGCTGAGGTTTTCCTTTATGTTGCCCAAACTATTCAAATTGTCTCAAACCCATCACTGTCTATCACCAGTCTGGCAACAACTTTGAAGACACCTATCTAAAAAGGACATCTTGCAGCAATTAAATGTAGCAGAGTAGAAAGCTCTGATCTAGACAATAAACACCCTTTTCAACACGGTGCCAGGTCTCCCAGCTGGGAGCAAGCCTAACTAAGGCAGGACTGAAATGATGCTGGCAGTCAGTGAGCTGTCTAAGACTTTTGTCAGTGCTGCCAGCATTTGTTCAGTTGAATTGTTGTCATCAATAGAGAGATTTTTTTTTAAACTTTCCCATGTGTAAACAAGACTTAAGATGCAGAGTGATATGGGAAACATTAATTTCACACTGTAGTGACACTATAAGAGAAAATAAAAATGAAAACAATCTTACAGGAATGGTTTCATCTAATTGGACTGTGCAAAAACAATTACAGGAAAATAATTGCCTGATTGTTTAAAAGGATTGCTAATGGGCAGAGTTAAGGTTATCTGAGTGCATTAGCTGTGTCCTTCTGAGGCTTAGATTTCTATTAAGATTTGCCTTGAATTTAAATTTCCAGAATTTATTCTTTCTCTTTCTAGTGAAATTGTAGCATTCCTGTAATGCATTTCACTTTAGCTTACTGATTCATCCCCTCGGTCTGATTCCATTTTATATAGATTTAATTTAGGAATATACACAAGAGGGTTGTTTTTTTGGTTTTTTTTTTTTCCCTTCCTAGTTGTATTTGAAAGATTTATATATGTGGGTTCCATTAAATACACATTTTCACACGTGTGTTTTTCACACACATCCTGCTGTGGCTCGGTGGATGAATACAACTATGTTTTACAGTTCAGAGATAACTTAACACCCATTCATTTTAACAGTCTGAACTTCAAACCTAGATCTGGAGCTGATGTACAATCCTGGGAAGCTGGAATAATGATTTTTCAAGGTTTCTTACTGTAAGATCAGACCATGAAAAAGATATTGTATTTTATACTACATGTGTAACTGTATTTGCTACAACTTTTGCTTTTTTGTTTTTATTTTGTTTTGTTTTGTTGGGTTTTTTTGGGGTTTTTTTTGAGGTTTTGGCTTTTTAAAATTATTATTTATTTATGAAGAGGTAGAAAGTAAATCTCACTGAATATTTAAACCTGTGTTTATTTCTATCTTTTGTATTACATATCTATTTCTCATTTTACTCTGGAAAATTTTTATAGAGAAATGCATTTTTAAAAATTGCAATAATAAATTCCTTGCAGAGATTTTTAAACAAAAGTTACTTTTTTCTTCTTATAGATATCTACTTCTCCAAAATGCAGACTTTGAGTTGTCACTATCTTATAGAGCAGGTGATACCACAAAAAAAAAAAAAGGTTCCACTTACAATTTATGATCAGGTAGTTGTGTTGGGTGACATCATGTTGAAACAACTTCAGGCTTTGAGAGCATGGCAAGAACAGAGTGCCCTCTTAAAGGAAAATATAACTTTACAGATCAGATGCCAGCATCACTTTGGATAATGTTTATATTTCATCATCTAACTTTTCATAACAGATCTAAGAGGAGTCATCCAATAAATTAATATTATAAAATTATCCTTGATCAAATTTCTTTTTCCCTGCTTGTGTGACTAGCATTCCATTTCTAAGAATAGATTGTAGTCACAAAACATGATGCATTTCCATGGTTGTAGAACCTTATTTTCTAGACAGGAAAAAGGATAATTATTCTCTATTCAGCTAATTGATTTTAAATTATCCTTGACTATTTTTCAAAGATCTCCAAGAGATGCTTCATGACAAGCTATAAAGTAACAGCAATCAATTTAGCAGTAAATAAAAAAACTTTGTTATTCAATTAACATATAAAGCCACTTAAATTGCATGACAACGTAAAAACATCAAATCTGTTTATCTCTTGCCAAATACTAATTTTCTTCCAGTTTAATAATTATTTATTTAGATCTGGAATTTTCAGCTCAGGTTTGTACTGATTAAATTGAATGTGAATATTTACAGACTACATTCATGCAACATATACACACTAAACAGACACAGTAACAAGCATTTCTTAGTAGTGCATTATTTGAAAATAAGATACATGAATGCATGTGATACCTATGGTGTGGCAGACTTGATCATTTGCTTGATGGTTGAATTGAGCATATGCAGCTGAAAAGAAGAAAAAATGCTTGTTTGGCTTGAACCTTTAGACCCAAAATGCACATGAAGAATTTTCTGCAATTTTAGTGGCATGTTTGGACTATTATTTTAGATTTTATTTTACTTCTTTAGATTTACAGAATTAAACAGGTGAGCAGCCTGTGCCCTTTCAGCTCTTTAAGTAACAATCTCATCAACAAAATAGCAATACATTTCTCATCTTTCCAAAGAAATTTCATTCCTCATATATTCCAGGTATCAAATAAAGTCCCAAAATATACATCATGCACTAGCAGCACAGTTTCTCTTGTATCTGGGGGAAAGGATGAAAGAGGCTTTGCAGTACATTGCAGAAAATCACTACATTTGGTCGTGGTGTAATGAGAAAGGAAAAGTAAATTGGACAGGCAAAAAGCCTCTTTCAAAAGAAAAGGACCTCAATTCAAGCATTGGTGTTGGTTCCAAATACATCTATATATACAAAGAAACCCATGCTTTTTATCTTTTTAACTTAAAAAAAAGTCACAAGTCTGAAAGACTTTGTATTCTGGGAATGCAAGGCTAGTGACAGTCTTCTGGTACTGGATTGTACAATCTGAGCAATTACTGTGGTTTTTGGCTTTGTCAAAGAATTTAGAACAGATGGAAGATTCTTTGAAGTCCTAGTATTTCCTCTTTACCTGTGTCCTATACATTATGTCAGGACAGGCTAAACATGGACATGAACTGGGTATGGGACTTGTCCTGAATGGACTTTCTTGAATAGAATAGAGTTCCATTTCTCACGTACAGCAAGAATCTTTACAGCACACTGGCTGTGCTATAAATGAAAGCACCAGCCACAGAAACACCCCAAGACATCCAAAAATACACTAGAAGGGGTGTTGCTCTGAAGAATACGTAGGGAAAGTTCTTGGCAAAATGTCCAGTTTCTTCTGTATGTGTTTGTACAAAATTAACCTTGGACACAGTTTTGGTTTGTGGAAAAGTTTCATGGCAGTTTGATTGTGGGTGTGCATCCTGTTATTCATGCAGCCTACAGAAAAGCAAGGAAAGTTTGCTGTAATTTATTACTTCTAGATTCTAAATATTGATGTTGTAAGAATCACAAAAGGCCTAAAGTAATTAAATTAGCATCCAAGTCCCGTGAACTTGAATTCATAGAGCTCAGACATCAGAAAGGAGAGATGCAGTAAATGTGTTACAGTTACAGTTTAATTATGTAGAGAATTTTAATAGAAATGTTAAAATCAGTGTGAATGGACAATGGCTGAGAAAACACAGCTGTGGAAACACCAGGATGATAAAATCTGTAAAAAGCTATATGATGAGCAGGCACAGATGTATGTGGTATTAGCAGATCATTAAAATCCTATCACACATTTAGGTGGAGGCTTCACACAGCATTCAGGTGGAGACAGAAAAGACAATAATTGAATCCTGGTGCTCACAGAGGTGGGATAGGGTGAAGAGAGTTATTGTGGTTATTTTCTGAAGGAACCAAAAGCCCCATCCAAGAGAAGTGTATTATGTTATGTTATTAACCTAAGAAGAATCCAAAAATATCAAGAGGAGTATCCACAAACTGGTGTCTCATCTCCCATCTTCTCTTGGACAGATAACCTGGATACCAGCACTTTGGTGGCTGTGAACATGTGAGTATGAGAGTTACCAGTGTTTTTCGAGTTCCAGTCAATTTTAAAATAAAGTCATCTGTCACTTATACACAGTTTCTCATTGAGATTTCCTGCATTGTTATTGCAGCATTGTCTCTTATGATTACTCTTCCTTGGTTTAATTGCAGTTTTTCAGTCTAGCTCTGCCAACTTCATGTGCACACCAGCAAACTGCAGCAGAATAAGTCTTCCTGTATAAAAAATCACAACTGCTTCATGGCATATATAAAATAATTTAGTGTTTTGGGGTTTTTTTTAATAAGAGCCATTTATAATGTTTACAGATCTGTAAATTACTGTGAAATTTTTAAAATAAACATACTGTTAATTATCCATAGTGGAATACAGTGTCTTTTGCTTTCTCTAATACAAACATCTTTTTTTTGGTATAGAAACCTGTTGAAACATGCAAGTTTCATCAAAAACTCTTCATTTTCTACATCTTTTTGTGTGAAATGTACTGAAACATAAACCCATACATATTGGTTTGGCCCTGCTACCATTAGTTTTCTCTAAAAATGCATTTGTTTTGAAGAAAAACACCACTACAGTGTGATCTTAGTTCTCAACTTGTCCAGATGCTACACTGTAATTCTGAAAACAAGAGGAGATGCATGCTATGAGTAGGACTGCAGTGCTGAAAAGACTTAAACCTGTAAACAATTCTCTCTCATGCCTGTAAAGTGTTTTTCTGCCTCGTGCCTACTTTAGCTGAAACTGGAGCAAGTATTTGTTTTCAAAGCAAAGGTAAAATACCTAGCTATGTTCACCATTCATTCTCCCAATAAACTACTCAAATAAGGATTAATTCAATACTAATATCTAAGTATTCATTTTTTATATTATTTTGAATAGCCTTTGCTCAATATCCTTGCATAGATACAGCAGAAACACAGAAAATAATCCTTACATGTAATATATGAAGAAAGAAGTATCATCCAAGAGATAGTAAGATAGTATTTTTTCCTTTTCTGTGATGAAAGGATGAGGCAAAATAAAAGTATGAAGAATTATCCTGGGATCATGGGCTGCCTTCCCAAATCAGATGATCAAATTTTCCATGCCAGGCATTCTCTTTTGTGCAGGTAAATAACAAAACAGAAATTCACCAACAAACTATTAATATATTAATATAATTATTAATAATTATTATAATTATTAATTACTAATAATTAATATATTAGGAAAGAATTCCATAAAAAACCATAGATATTTACCAAAAAGTATGAAGTGATGGCAGGCAGGGCCATTAAATTTGTTCATAAGCTATTCACTGATGAATTAAACTTCCACAGATTTGGGTTCGTCCCTTTTAATTCACTCCCAAAGTTATTTTCAAACCTTTTTTGTTCTCGAAGTCATATTTCAGTACCAGATGATAAGTCAGAAAGCTCACTGCATAAGTAACACAAAAATAAACCACATCAGCCTTTATTGGAGGGTGAGACTGAGTTGTGGCAGTGAGATATAATGTCTCTGTATATCAATTAAGGCCCTCCTGCATAATGTACTCTATTGCTTCAACCATTAGATAAACAAAGAGCTAAATTGCTTCAGGAATGGCTTTGCTTGATGTTCTTTCTGCACTTACCTCTCCACGGGTAGTCAAAAGATTTTAGGGTCTGCAGCCAGTGTTCCTTGCAGCAGAGGCTATGGGACAAAAGGAAAAACTGCATCTTCCCTGTTGCCTCTCTGATACTTCAGTGAGTAGGTGACCTGAAAGCAGGAAAAGCCAGAGTTCTATTTGACTGAAACAGAAGTAAAAATACACTCTTTGGATAACATGAATTGGATTCAATTAACAGTTTAATGAACTTTCAGAGAGTGGCTAAAGTGTTTGCAAAAAGCCTTCCTCGGTGTGAGAGAGGAGATGTGTAAGCTTAAAGGTCTGCCTAGAGAAGACAATCATAAAATTGCAGTAAAGCTATGTGGAAAATCTCCATCCCTAAGTTATGTATTTCTCATTCTACACCATTTAGAACATTGCTATTTAAAAAGGTCAGTTGTAACTGAAAAAGGAACACCGAAAATGCACTGCAGTGGTCAGTACTACTCTTCTTTATATGGGAAAAATTAAAGAAACTTGACCTGTTTGGCTCACCAGAATAAGGAGTGAGGGGAAACATGATTTCTGTCTATGAATATACAATGGCAGTAAACATCAAACAAGGCTGAAGGCTGTTATTCTCAACAGGGGAAAAAAACAACCACAAACTGACCACTAATAAATATAGGTTAGGTAGAAGTTTCCAAAACACTAGGGCAATCAGCCTTCTTGTTGGCAAAGTGGTAAAATATGTGCCTTTGAAAATGGAATTTTGTGAGTTTCTGAAGACCTACTGCCTCTAATTGTGGGTGAAGGCTCTGAAGAGGGTTTTCCTGGTACTTGCCCTGTGGAGTGGAATTCACAGGAACACATGGTGTGAATAGAGAAAGGTATAGTCCAGTCTTTAGGAAATGCTGAGGAATGATGGGCACTTATCCCAGAGAGAATTGGAAGCCAGTGCTCAGGAAAAAAGGAAGACCTACAGAAAACAAAATCCTCAGTGTTTTCCAGTAAAATAATTTTAGGTGTCTCCTCCTTTGGGTTGCTTGCAATTTGGTGCTTTTTTTCAACACACTGCCTGCTACATCACTCAATCTTCCACACATTTTGCAAAGAGTGACATGTAACACAACAAGGCCAAAACAGAGGTGCTGTAATTCTCTGTGTTGTAGCATCTACATCCTTTTAGACTGTAACCATTACTTTTACAATTCAAGTCCTACCAATGAACTCTTCATATAGTGCCTGGTGGTCAAAATTTGCAAGCATTGTCACACTTGTTTCAAAAAATGGCTCACATGTTTCAACACAGACAGGATCTATATAAAACAAGACCCCCAAAAACAGGAGGTTTATGTCATCTTACATAAAACTGCTCTCCTTGAGAAAGCAAGAGTTTCACCTCTTCCATCATTTGGAAAAGCTCTTCAGTTAGTGTAGAAGGAAGAGTGGTTTCTCTTCAATTACAGGCAGATTTTTAAAAATTATATTAACCATTATGAAAAGATCAAGATGTATCAATGTCACAATAATGTCTTCTTTAAAACACCATTTAGAATATACTAGTTTTTTCTTTAATCAGCATTTTGAAACAGGATCTCATAAACATACTGATTGCAGCAGGATTTTTTCTGTCTCTCAGAGTCCCCTAAAATAAGACACACGACTTTTTATTTACATTCTGTTCAAAGCTAAAGTCAAAAAAAGTTCATTTTGATGAAGAAAGCATATAGGTTTTTTCTGATGCTTTAAAAATGAAGAATTTAATTTTTGCTTGTTTGAATCTGTTAAAATAATATCTCTTATGTTTATGACACAAACGGTTCACTCATTTGAGCTCCTAAATACTTGTGGTCCTTCTGAAATTCATTTGATTTAATATTCATGAAAAAACCCACTTAGCTCTAATTTTTACAAGTAAAAGATATAGTCAAGAGCAAACTCTCCATCAAACACATCATCTTTTCTTACTGCCCCAAAATGGGCTGTAATCTCCTTGAAAACAGTTGGTATTCAGATTTATTTGATGAATAGTTCTTCTCAGGAATTCAATTTGCTAACTTATAACCTTACTCTTGATGGGGACTGCATAATCAAAGTTGCTCATTTTGCAGCCACTACAGCATGAGCTTTTTCACAGCTTGGCTAGAGTAGAAAGCTTTTTATAATAAGGCTCTGGTAGACAGCAGTGTACCGGATATTAGACTTGTCCCAGAGGGTCCATTCTCCTATAGCTCTGCATGCATAATGGCGGAAGAAGGATATAGCCCCTTGATCTTTAGCACAGAAAAAATAAGAAATCAATTATGTCTGACTTTCTAGCAATGTTCTGCTATTAATTACATTTAATGGTTACAAAACTCACATGTAGGCATCCTTATGAAGAAATAAAGAAGCCAAGGGCCAAGGAGCCAACACATGACTAAATAGGGCACCAGCTTTTGAATTAATACATGTACTGCTGCCAGAGCTGTCTTGCTTACACAAAATATTCAGCTCAACCCTACCCATTGTGTGAGGAAACCTACCCTGTTCTAATTTTTCTTTTCTTGTTGGGTTGTGCACAACTAGTGAGCAATCTGAGAAGTGTCTTAGAAAGTAAATTTGATTATCCACTTACTGCTTAAAGTATCTGCCTTTTAAAACACTGCATATTGGCTCCAGCAAAGAAAAGTCTAGCAGTATTTAATTACTGGAAATGCTGATTTTTTAAAAGCCATCCTTTAGTCTAGGTGCATATGAAGTACATCTGTTTGATTGCTTCATGTTCATTTTCTGATAAATTGATAAATAAGTGTTTAAAAATGGAAGTCCCAAAATACATTTTGTTTTTAGAACAAGGCATTAAACTCCTTGAGTTTTCAAATACCTTGTGGTTTTCCTAAAAACCATTTATTTTAGTATTCATCAAAAATTATGCATACACATAATAGTATTCAAATTATTTATTACAAAATTTTAATTACTGTAATTGTTACTCTATTTTGGTGGCTAGCAGTATCAGTGAGTAGAACTAAACCAATGATTTTCATGTAATAATTTATTTGCTGAAATGTGTGAGGTTAAATACTGAGACTTTAACTGTGAAGTCAAATATGCTTGAACAGGTGGGGGGAATTTAAAACATCAACAATATATTTTCCTATTTCCTAACATTTTTATTTTTCAGGTTAAGTTCACAGGGGGACATAGACATCATTTGCAATAGAAGGAGAAGGCTAATTTTCAATTTAACTTTTCATTTCCTTTGCTTTGGATACAAATCTCATTAAAGAAAATATTCCCTGTTAAGCTGCACTTTTTAATGGACAAAAAATCCTTAAATTATTAAGTATTGGTAGGAAATCAGAAAAGAAACCCAACCCCTAGTATATGTATTGAGCGCTTCTTCCTTTATTTTTTACTATCTTTAAGTGAACAGCAACCCAACAGACACAGCAGACCATTCTGTTCTTTGCTCACTTAATGCCACTTAATTTTATGATTGCAGTTCTCCTGGATTGGATGAGGATATTGACATAGGACCTCCTACTTTGTAATCCAAAACCAATTCTATAGCTCTGGTTCCAGCACCACCTCTGAGTGAACTAGTGAAGGACATTTCCACTGCAGGCAGTGAGCAGTGCCTAAAGATACAGCTCCTGTATCTAACCTTATCACCAAATTTCATTGATCTTAGAGCTGCTTTAATTACAGGGACTGAGAACTGGGAGGGACCTCCTGGGCCATTGAGAATAGTCTCCTGGCATCACAAGCAACCACCTCGTAGAATAGCCTTGCTAAATTGATTGTACTCTTCTTACTTCATCTGTTTCATGCACAATAGAACAGGATTACAAAGAGACTCAAATGAGAAGTGTCTGATGGGCCAGGCTGAGATCACACATCTCTGAATAATGTCAGATGCATTTTGGTAATTTTAAGGACAGCATTTCCTTTTAGTGAAACCTTAGTGATGCTGATTCACTACAAACCAGCATATATCTAACCAATATATAGCAAACAAACAACCTATTTCAAAAAAATAGAGAAGGTGTAATTTTCATAAAACCACAGGGAAAAAAAAAATCACCATTTTGTGTTTCTTCTTCTTGGATTTTAGATTGTTGCCTCGTAATGACTGCAGGGTCTTACACATTGGCTTTTCTCTTCCATGACCAGTGGCTCTTACATCATCTTCAGAGGCTGATTGTGAACCAGAAGAGCATGACTGAACACTGCGCTCTGATGGGAAGTAATTACAGTTTTTGTCTGCCACTACAGCACTCTTAGCTAAATGGTGTGGCTCCTGCATTCCAGATGCATTTAACCCGGGCCATTCCTCATTTAAGCCTTGGGATACTACAGACAGTCCAGTCTAACAATTACAGCTGCACTCTAAAATCCACTGTTGCATACACCACACCTGGCAGACAAATATCCTGCAGCTTGGAGAGGTAGCCAGGGCACCCACAGCTTGCATGGGCCACCTGGGAGACATTCCCTTCAAAAAGTTAAAAAATCTTCAAATTCAGCTGGGCATCACTGTTTCTGTCTGGACAGGTTATTAGTCACAGGCACAAAGAGCAAGGATGAGATTTTCAACAGGGGAGGATATCCAGAGACCTTCTTGGTGGCACATTTTAGTGCCATGCAAAATACAAGCATTTGCTTGGCCCACCTTTAAAATAAAATTAAATACTGCCAACAATAAAATGAGCACACTTTCATCCCTGAATAAAATATTTAATCTTTTTTTGGCTTTTTTTAAATTACTTCAGATGCCCCACTGAGATGTTCTGTGTGCTTGAAAATAAAATGGAACCAGCACCCCATTTAGACCTCGACCCACAGCTTCTTGAGTGAGGACAGAACACCAACCTTACATTTTGTCATTACTCTGACAGTCACTGCATGAGGACAGTCTGCCAGGAAGCTTCTTACTTTGGGTGGTGTATATATGGTATATATAAAAACTGCTTTTTTGTTTGTTTGTTTTCAGAGCTGTACAAACTGCATCTTCAGTAAGTCTTTTTAAAAGCATTGTTTCTTGAAAATCCACAGGAAATCTATACCCTTTGAAAAACCACAAAAAGTGTCATTAAGGAAATAAGGATAGCATGATGTTGGGATGCATATTACAGGAAGAAGCAAATTCTGAAATGAAAATGAGACATGAGGGCAGTGCAGGGTGAGGAAAGAGAGAAGCTCGGGGTTAAAAGACCATTTATATTTACCCTTAGACAAATATAACCTGTACTGGTCCCGAACAACACTTTTTTCATAACCAAGATCTGATTATACACAGGAAAATATGGTAATATATTTATTATTATTATTATTACTATTATTATTGTTATTTTCAATTTGGACACTCAGTTTGACAATCCCAAGAAATAGCTAAAATTCTCTGCATGTAAATTTCTACCCTCAGCTAAATACCTAGGGATGTTCAGGGAAGAATTAATTGGAAGCAACCAAAAAAAAAAAAGAAAGAAAAAAAGAAAAGAGTTACAGTGCCCCAGTGAATAATTTATAGCTGTTTCCTTTTCAACAAAGGGAATGTTGAGTGTTTTTGACAATAGCAGGTACATAATTGTTTTATGCTGGAGGCATTTATTGTAACTCATTCATTATATCATCTTGCTAGTTTTCATGGCATGCATTTATTTGTTCTCTTAGTGGAACAATTTGAATGACAACTAGGAGAAATAGTGGGGGACTGAGAGTGAGAAATAGCATGTTAAAAGATTTAAACCAGTTTGATAGACAGCTTGAAAACACCATCAACACCATTAGCACAGGGAGAGCGAAAGGCCTATATCCAGTGACCACCATTTTTAATAAATGTCTCTTTTTTTTCCAGAACTGTCTTTGTTCATTCATTTCAGTTGATCTGGGTCAGAAAGGAGACTATTATACAATGAAAAGCTTAAGACTGTGAAAGAGGAAAAAAAGACAGCACAGAACCACATGTGAGAAAATCATGAGGGAAAGTCAAATCCATGAGCTTCCTCCAAAGAAATAACTAAACCTACAAGTTTGACACAGACAGTGAGACCATATTTCTAACAGAATTCTGAGGGTTTTGTGATTCTTGTTACTGGGAAAACATTTTAATTATATTGAGTCATTACCCCTCTAATTTTTTTAAGTTATAAAATCTCAGAGTTCTCCACATCATTTTCTCTCTGATCTTCCCATCAGAGGAAGTGAAATTGTAAGGGTTGGTGGAAAGACAGTGAATATATATTAAAAAATACCAGAGCCGCCTTCTAATGGTCAGGTTCTGGTAATATGTTAATTTTTAGAGGCACAAGCCAGTGTTGTTTCCGTGACCTTGATGATGCTACCATAACTTCCAACATCTGATTGGTAAAATCTACTGAAGCCTTTGCAGATTTTTTAATATTGCCATGAATATTTCACAGTAAATTGTACATTTATTTTTGCTCTCATTTGTGTAAACATTCGTGTAGATACAAGTATAGATATGTGTTACCAACCTTACTACAGTCAAATATTTTTCCTGGGTTTTACTAATTTATAAATAAGCCTTTTAAGATTTGAGTATTGCACAACCATAGCAGGAGTTCCTAGTAAGTGAATATGAACACAGGTAACAGTTCAACATGTCAGGTACACTGCTCTTCTACCTGTGCTACAGTAACCCTCTTCCTTTTGCATCCTTCTCCAGTCCTTTTTGTAAAAAGGGACTTCATGTCTTATACAACTTCATGCATTAGTTCAGTAGGGGTTTTGAAATATTATATTTGACATGATACTCCCTATTTAGTCAATAGTCAGAACTATTCCCTAATTTGAACATACAGTGTAGCAGAGTACCATAAGATATTCTCTTTCCCTGTTTACTGCTGAGCTATTTCTGCCAACAGCACCTTAAGTTGATATAATCCAAAACCCACTGAAATCACAGCCACATCAGTGATTTCAATGGGATTTGTACACTTGAGGCAAATCATGCAATTATTGTTGAATTAAAGGACCTTTTTTGACCCACACTAAACTCTTCCTGAATTAATGAGTATAGTTATGTGAGAAACAGCAGGGAAAAAAGTAATAGGTAAAAAATCACAGAATTACAAAATTCTTAGGGTTGGAAGGGACCTCTGGAGATCGTCTAGTCCAACCCTCCTGCTGAGGCAGGGTCACCTGAAGGAGGTTACACAGGGACAAAGCCAGGTGGGTTTTGCATATCTCCAGAGAAAGAGATCCCACAAGAGATCCCCTCCCTGGGCAGCCTGTTCCAGTGCTCTGCCAACACCAATGTAAAGAAGTTCATCCTCGAGTTGAGGTGAAACTACTTGTGGTTTGGTTTACAGCCATTGCTCCTCGTCCTGTCTCTGGCTACCATTTAAAAGAGTCTGGCACCCTCTTCTTGGCACCTGCCTTGGGGATATTTATCTGCAATTGTGAGATCCACTCTCAGTCTTCTCCAGACTAAACAGGCCCAGCTCCCACAGTCTCTTTTCATAAGAGAAGCTCCAGACCTCTCATCACCCTTGTGGCCTCTGCCAGACCCTCTCCAGTAGCTCCTTGAGGAGCCCAGGAGTGGCCACAGCACTCCAGATGTGGCCTCACCAGGGCTGAGCAGAGGGGAAGGATCACCTCCCCTGACCTGCTGGCCACGCTCTTCCTGAGGCACCCCAGGATACCTTTGGCTCTCCTGGCCACAAGGACACACTGCCAGCTCATGGTCACCTTGTCATCCAAAACCCCCAGGTCCTTCTCCACAGAGCTGCTCTCCAGCAGGTCAGCCCCCAGCCTGTGCTGCTACTCGGGGTTATTCCTCTCCTGGTGCAGGACCAAACACCTGCCCTCGTTGAACCTCAATAGGTTTCTCTCTGCCCAATTCTCCTGCCTGTCAAGGTCCTGCTGAATGTCAGCACAGCCTTCAGGTGGATCAGCCACTCCCCCAGTTTCATATCATCAGAAAACTTGTCAAGGGAGCATTCTACCCCTAAATCCAGAAAGTTGATAAACAATTTGAATAAGACTGGGGGAAAAAAAAAAAAAAAAGAAAAAAAATGGAAATGTTAGGGTTTTCATCAAAGAGTTGAGTTCACACAAGAAGTAAGAAACTCATGTTACTGTTGAAGAGCTAAAGTCCAAACATCTGTTGTCTGTACAACAAACTTTGCACCCTCCCTGCAGGTGTCTGAATCATGGAGACTGTGTGAAGGAGAGCCTAGGACATGTCAGGAGGCTAACAAGTGTCAGGCTCTTTCCTTTCTTGAAATCTGTAGCCTGTGATGAAATTGTCACTTTCCTTGTGTGTGGATACTGGCAATGTGAATGATAAACCTCATCTTGAGGAGCAAGATGGGACTGTGTTTATCTGCTTATTTAGATACATCACTGAATCATAGAATGGTTTGGGTTGGAAGGGAACTTAAAGATCATTTAGTTTCAACCCCCTCTCATGGGCAGGAACACTGCCCAGTATATAGCAGTCTAGAATCCTATCAAAAAAAACCTTGTTCCCTTGAAATTAACTGGAGTCTTGCCACTGAGTTCAGTGTGGCCAGAATTTCATCAAGGGGTTTCAATGGGACTGACTACCCAAATAAATAAAGCAAGGAGGATTTGGTTGTCAGTGATCTAAGCAAGATTTCCCAGTTGGCAATAAAATTCAAATCAGCTAACTCAGAGCACTATTCCAAAACCACAGACTTCTTCCTTCAAACCCAAATACACAGGAAGTTTTGATAACAGAAGAGCAGTAAAGTAGATGGACAACAAAGGAAACGGTAAGGGAAAAAAATATATTTAGTTAGCTATTTTGAGTGCTGTAACATTTAGAATTTCAATATTTTTCACCTTGTAATCTCTTTCACATACTATTTTGATTACTTTTAATTGCTTTGGACTAGGGTTGTGGGGTTTGTTATTTTTTGGGTTGGGTGGAGTTTTGTCAGTTCATTTTCTTTGTAAAAAACAGGTGGAAAGTGATAAAATAATTTTAAAGCTCAACACAGCTTTAAAATACCTGAAACTCCTTAATATCAAAAACAATTTTATCAAATAATTTAAAGATGTTTAATGTTTACTGTTTCAGATGCTAATTTTTTTCCCTGAAATTAAGTTTTCTGCTTTTACTGTGACTTTTTTTTTTTAGCTTGTTGAATTGTAGGAGAGCTGAGTGTTTGATCAGAGTACCTGAAGGAAAAAAAATCACTTTGAATTTAGTTTCTTATCTCAGGATTAAATATGATAAACGAAGATAGAAGATAATAGTTGACACGTTTTTACAAACTAAATTAATAGTGACTGCCACCATCTTCCTACATTAAATGCATTAAATATGCATACATGTGCACACATGTATGCGTAGATTTTTAAAAACTGAATGCATTTTTGGAAGAGAAAATCAAAGCATTCTTTTGTTTAAAGACTATATGATTTTTTTACTCTCTAGGCTACAGTTAGTGTACTCAAATTTAGTTAGATGCTTAGCATTCCTGGTTATGGATCTAATGCAGTATATTTTTTTTATTATTCCCTTTCAAACCATCTGTTTATTTTATTTGAATGTATCATGCCATAATTCCATGTAATTATGGACATCCAGTCTTCCAAGACAAACAGCTGACACCTGGAGACATGTAAGGAATAACTCATAAATTAGGGTTATCTGCCCAACTCTCATGACACTGACATTTAAAGAATATTCTGTGAAGTTCAAGTTAAACCAAAAATGTTATTCAGTGGTTCTTGGATTCAGAAATAAACATACAATAGGCTAGACAGAGATTGTCAGCCTGTCATTATAATACTGGCTGTTAACAACCACAATTAAGGAAGACTACATATCAATTATTATTTGTCTGGAACATGAACTTCCCTAAGCATGAAAGGAAGTGATGCAGTCTGTATTACTGTCTCCACTCTTCAGCTAATTAGTACTGTTTTTAATGGCTTCATCTGCCCAGGATCAATTGTCTAATGGGGAACAGTTCTCTGTCAGCTAATAAGGTGAGGAACTGTATAATATGATTATGTCTGGCTCCAAAATAGTGCTTCAAACAACACTAAAACAATCATGTGATGGAATAAATAGACTGAGGCAGGACTGCCAGATAATTCTGGAGCAAGCAGATTGTTCCAGTAAGGGTACAACTGTCTGATACAAGAATGTGTGGCACACAGTAAGCGAAGACTAGGACATTGTCTAGAAATGTTGGAAGTTTAATTAAGAGAAAGAGCCAGTGGCAATGTGCATTTAAACTGGTGTTTAAAGAACATTAGCCCAAGGAATGTGAAAGGGAAGGGCTCTATTTCCAAAAATACTTGCTGCAGAAATAAACTGCTTTGTGGTTGTCCTGCTTGGAAGAGCATGCATTTTAAACTTTCCATTCAGAAAATGCCAGCCAGTACTGAAAAGGGTAGAAAACAGCTTGATTATAAATACTGTATGTCTCTAGGTTGCAAAATGTGGGCTATATATAAGCATGCTTACATAATTCCTATTCTGCAAGATAATTGGATGATCTTCTTTTGGTCAGCTACAGGGAGTTTGGTAGATTATTGCTTATCAGGATGTCAGCATAGGACAACTCAGCACTGATCTGCACAAGGCAAAGCAGGAGGTGTACAAACTGCTTGACTTCTTTCTCCTACAATTGATCACCATTACCCACAGGCTAATTGGCATTGTTCTTGGCATTTACAAAAAAAACAATTATGCCAAACCCTTATAAGAACAAAAAGCAGACTTTGTGGTAGAGGAAATAATGAAGCTTTATAATTAAGCAAGTACGCTTGCCTGAGTTCAGGAGGGAGAGGAGAATAGTTGGTGAAAGCACTACAGCAATACCCAACAAATGCATTTTTTTATTCCAGACCTAATTACCTCATCTACCTTCTTTAGTGGCATCCAGTTTTTCCTTTACTGTCCTTTGGAGCACCTTTTTTCCATAAAAGATACAGACTATCCCTCTTGGGATAGAAAAAAACACTGGAAAGTAAAGAAGGGAAAAAAGAAGAGTTTTTTAATAGGATTTCCTCTAATGAAAGAGCTTCTCTCAAACACCTGAGGTTTGCACATTCACAATTACATTCAAATCTATTAAAGGAAAATAGCTATAAAGGTTCACCACTTCATCCACAGGTGACTTTAGCCATTTGAAAACAGATCACACAGCTCAACACGTGATCACTTATACAGTTCTTGAGTCCATCAGGGGAAGAAACCAGAGTTTCAGATCTTTGGATTTCTACTACACCCAGACTTCCCAGGCAAACTGTACTTCCTGTTTGAAATGACTGTCTGGAAAGATCATCAGCGATAACACTGGATGCCCATAACTTGCTCCCTTTCTAATACTCTGAAAGGCCTACATCTCACAGAAGACCATTTCAGTAGTCTGGACAGTAGAAATTCAACCAGCATTTCAGGGCTCCCCAGCTAAAAATTCCTGTGTAAACAACGTGGAGCCTTGGAGGAGTGGGCTGTTTGAACACGTGGATGAGATGAAGACAATTCCATCATCACAACCTGGAGACCATTTATGTCACAGCATTGGGGGAAAAAATTAGGAGTGGTATGTGTATTGTATATTTTTGCTGGGGGAAAAAAAAAAAAAGCATAGAGCATTTTTTTAAATGCTTGGGTGCAATACATCAACAAAAATGTTCCTCTTACAGGTTGAGTGTTGCAGGGATACAGGTTAAGTTTCAACCTGTGCTATTCAGAACACATCAGTTATAAAAGCATTGCACGAAAGACTGCAATATCTTGAAAAAAAGACATAGTAATCATTACATGGGGCAGCACTGTGAAGCCCATATTTCCAGAAAGAGAAAGCTTTTTGCATTCCTTGGACAGAAAAGAATGCAGAATGCAATGAACAGAACAGTCAAAAGCTAAATGTGTGAGGAGAAAATAAGAAACAAATTATTCCATCTAAGCTACATCACCTAAGAATGGATATAATTTTCAGCACATGGACTACCTGACTCCTGTTTTTTTCTTTCTATTTTTGATACAGTTCACTTCCAACTAGCACCTGAGAATATTGTGGACAACTGGAATTTGCATCCAAGGAGAGATTTTAGCTTTTGCATGTGGAAGGAATATCAGTGATCCATCTACTCCTCTTGTGCTAATGCCACAGCTTAGAAAAGAGAAAGGTCTGGATGGTACTGCCTTAGGTCCTTCTCTCACTAATAAAGAACGTTTTTTGCAGTCCATTACTGCAAATAGCTATAACATAATGTAGCATGGACAGTCCAGGACTCAGTCAAGGCAGAATAGCAGTTATCAAGACCTTCATGACATTATAAAATGTACTGGTTCTCGGAGAGACACTGGGATCCATTGCTAATGCATGAAAATGCAAGATATGTTCAATGCACAGTGAGATAGATTTGTGAAAGAGATGCTGGTTTGTAGTGGAAAAAAAACCCAGCAGTTTGGAATGGGAAACAGTGTGGGGACAAATGCAAAAGTAAAGAGGAGAATAAGTTCTAATTTTCTCCCTTATCCAAATGTGTCTTCCAGTCATCACTGAATAAATTTCCTTAAGTAAACTTGGAGGCATCAGCAGTTCACACAATTTATTAATGACAGTTGGAAAATTTATCACCAAAACAATAGTGAGCTTCCTGGGAAAAATTATAGAAGTTTAGATATCTTGAGATTCCAAATAATTTTAAAAGTACAATAACAAATATATCCAGAGGGATAAGGAAACCAGCTACTCTTTTAAGCAGGAATAATTTTTCATCATGTAATGACTGTTTTTAACCTGATTTTTTTAACATGCTCTCACACACTCTCTTTCAATGTTTTAAAGGGTTGTTTAAAAAAAAAAAAACCAGTAAATTTGACATGCCATATGGCACTATCAATTCACAATTATATTTTCTTTGCAGATTTGGCTTAGGTGGTTTTTCCTTCAAATAGAACATGCAAAGATAAACCAAAAAGATGTGTCACAGAAGGACTTTTGCTTTTGTTATGGAGTGAGAACATGCTAAATAATAGCATGAATATACCTGTGCTCTAGACATCTCTACTTCAGAAATAGATTTTATAAGTACTGAGTGGCTGAACACAAATTTTGCTTTTCAATATCAGAGGACCCCACAAACTCTCAGGGTAAAACATTTCTAGTGGATCAGCAAGTTACACAGATCAGCAAAGTATTAACACAGAAAAATGTTTAAGGTAGTATTGTAGAGGGCATAAAGAACAGTGGTATATGTACAGCTTTGAGAAAAAAAAAGCAGCAACTATTTTAGTCTGATCTTTTAGTGTCACTGTCGTCCACAGTCTTACTAAATGAAAACAAAAGAAGTTTAAATACACACAGGCATTTTGTATAATAGTGAACACAAGAATAAGACCTTTCTCACAAAGGCCACTGCGCTGAAGGAGAACCTGAAGGATTCCTTCACCTGATGTGAATTCACACTCCTGAGACACAAAATGACAGCGGACCCAAACCTAATGGTAACAGTCTCACAACACCTCTACTAGCTTCTTTATGAAAAAGCACTGCCCTCTGTGTAACTCAGGACGTAAAGGAATTTAGTGTGTGGCAAAGGTCCCAGCTTTGAGAGAAGAAACACAAGACTCATCAGCAGTGAAGTAAGGCCTGGGAGCAGGCTTCATGTCTGGCAGCACAGCTGACAGTGACACAAACATATACATGAAGGATTTCTTCTTCAATACATGAAGGATTTCTTCTTCAAAGTATATAATAGATTAGAAGTATGTAACACAAGCTCATGATGTTTAGTTATTGCAGGAAACTCCTTCACTGATTGGTGACAGGAAACTAAAAAAAAAAAAATATGGGAAAGCAAAATGGCAATAGCTAGGTTTGGAAGTGGTGCTCACTTAGAAAGGGTGGGCAGCAGATATTGCTCCTACTGGGTCCTTTTACTATCTGTAAAGCTCTCTGTAGAAGATTAGAGAGTCCAAAAGTGAAAAATATCAGCACAGAGCAGCTATTCTCACAAAGACAAGTGGAGAATTCTGTCCAGGTGATACCTTTAGGTCACTGGAGCAGGAGAAGAAGGAAGGGATGTATTTATTGAATTAAAAGTGAGACATGATCTGTGAAACATCTTGACACTAGGACAATGTACCTTATCCTTCTAGAACAAGAAAGACATATTTACTCAGAAGTATATTTTGCTTCTTTGTGATATTTGGGGCATTTTGTATCACTTCCCACTCTTCCTCCTCCACTTTTAAGGTACTTTCCCACAGTGAGTTGGAATGCTACCATAGTATCCTCTGGCCTTTCATAATTCACTTCATTTTTCACTTCAGAAAGGAGGGCCCTTATGGAAGGAATTGATACATTTATACTCACAGGATTAAGCAAAGGCCATAAGGTTTTGTTTATCAATCCAATCCAATAGAAAAAAGTACTTTGGAAGGCATCATCCTGACATCGTTCCTCTTTCAATAGCTCAGTGAAAAGCTTTCCATCAAGTACATTTCATAAGTTAGAACAGTTTTCTACAAATATTTTAGACTAGATACTCAATGTGATTTTAAAATCATGGCTAGCAGCAATTGATTTTGTTCACAATTATGGTTCAATTCAGAAAGGTGATTAGAAGCTGCATTAAACTCTAATGAAATCAGTGGTGTGTAAATACCTACTTCCTTATCAGGTATTAGATGTATTTACCTACCCTACGTTTCTTTGATATGCTACCTGGCCAGAGCCAAGGCTTCTGTTGAATCAATTTTCTTTGCCAGAAAGAACTTAAACATAATGAGTGACATAACAAAAAATAAATAATCCAATATTAAATATTTATACAATCTTACTAAGGGCTGGATCGTGAATAACTGAGAACAGATTTCCTGAAGAAATTGAAGAGACTCCAGAACTGATTAGGAACAGATATGCATCTCTCAAGACTGGAACTATTGCTGCTGTTGTCCTGAATCCAGAGGATTGACATAAGAACCTTCTCTTTCATACCTGTCATCTTATTCCATAACTACCCACTGAAAATTGCCAGCAGTTTACAGGTAACTCACATGAAAACAAAATTGCACAAGCCAAGGTGCTAATTGCATATAATTTAGTTTCTATCAATAGCCTTAACTTGGCTGCTGTCTTGGTCAGTTAGAGAAAACATGTTTCTCATGTAAAATCAAAAGTGATGAACTGTAGATATAGGAAGGCTCCAACATAATCTGGGTATTCATTATTCTACTAATATTAACCTTCTGTCTATATAGTGCTGAATGACTTGGTTTGGCATGATGGAAAAATAGTATTTGCCTAAACAAAAAGAGAGAATATCAATTATTGCCCCGGTAGGGCAACGGAAGAAAACTATCTCTCCACTGTAACAGTATGAGTGCAGGTTAGCAATCAATACCTGAGCCCTAATCCTTTTCATGGTGGTTGGCTGCTGCCCCTTTCACATCTCAGGTGGGTAAGTGGAAAGCCTGCCTCTCTGCCACCCCTGCCTCCTCTGTGTCTGACTGCATGGGAATAAAGCGGAGGTGGGGAAGCCTTTCTGCAGGAGGAACAAAGAGCCTGTCACCTGGGGGAGGTCACCATGGCCTTCCCAGCCCCTCAGCAAGTGCCAAACACCTCTCAGGATGTTCACATGATCCTTCTTGCTGCTGTCTCCTCCTTAAACCACGCTGACCTTTCCTTATGGCCCTTTACCCCACCATGGGTTTATTTCCAAGCGGGATAAGCTGAAAACTTTTTAATGTTGCTAAAGAAAATAAATGACGAGGAACAAAAGAAGCTTAGGTCTGATTTAGGCCCTGTTAATATAAAACTGTTAGGTGGAACAGCCAGGCTTAGCAAGAACCAAGCTGTGAGGGAGCTGCACATAGGAACAGCTTCACAAATCTCTCCATGGGCCACTAGCAGCTTAACAACTGCATGCAATTATTTAGATGTATAGTTTATTTCTGCATAAATTATGCAGATACATTTTCAGCTATATTGCCCAAATACAAAATAATAGTTTCATGATTACAGCATCATCTGGGGACATCAAAGCACTCCACCATTATGATTCACATCCCCATTAACGATAATGCACAAGACAAATGTGAATCTTTATTAGGTTAATTCTATTTTGCCCATTTTGTAGATGAGTAAGTGGGAGCACAGGGAGGTTAAGTGATTTGCCCCAGGTCGAAGTGAAATCTGGAAGTAAAAACAATGTGTGAGTTTGGCCTAAAAGCCATATACATTACAATTAAATAATGAGGTATTTAATAGCAAAAGAATTCTAAAAACTGGGGCTTTGTACCCCACCTAGATATGAGTTTAAGAGATAATCGTGCATTCCCCATAAATCACTTCCTCTGATCACTAAATAACTCTAAGAAATGGGGAAGAAAAGAATGGGAAAAAAAGCATTTTTATTTCCCTGCTGAAAAAGCAAATAAAACAGGAAAAAGTGTTGCTAAAGTTGCAGTAATAAGAAATTATCTGTCCTGAAGTGACAGTGATTTTTTTGCAGTACTATCCCTATCTCAAACGTCTTTGAGAAATAGCCACATAAAGCAAAGCCCTGTGGTCTACAGGAGAGTAAAAGAAAAGGAAAGATTTATTCTTTAAATAACAAAGTTTTACTGAGCTCTTGTTGACTTATTAATAAGGTGGATGTAATTAACTCCGTCAGTTTTAACTCAAGGGTCAGTAACCTAAATTGTTACCTACTGCTTCTCCAATTGAGTTTCTAATAAATGCCTGCATAACTAGAAATACAGCAAAAAGCATTCTTTCTCTGGTGTAAAGGTATTGTCAACACAAGTTCTATAACACACTGAGAAAAGTACAGTAAGCTAACAACAATACACAAAAATGCTGGTAGCTCATAGTTTTGAAGCAATCATTACTTTCCATTATTTCCTCCAAGATAAAAAGCTAAGAAAAGTTACTATCTTCAGCCATGTAAATGAGCACAAAGTTTAAATGAGCCCACATGCTTCATATTATTTAAGATATTTAACTATGCTCTGTTGCTTAGGTTGAGTAGAATTTTTGAAGTTTTAGTCACAAGAGACTCTCAGAAGAGACTTCACAGTGCAGAAACTTCCACTGCTGAGTGAAAGTTATTATTTATGATGCATTAGAAGCAGAAAAACATAGGGAATAAACAGGCATTGACTCCTGCTGTATTTAAACTATCTCATATTTCCCATTAGATCCATTACACACTATTGTCACTTAAAGTAAATGTTTTGTCATTAAGTAGGGAAAAATCTGGAAAGTCCCTTCTTTTTCTCTCCCAGAACCCCATTAAGACTTTGTGGTGTTACCATGCTGAGAACTGACACATCCTTTTGCTGATTACACAGCTGACAAAAAATTTAGCAGCACAGCAGAAAAGTCAAATATATCCCTTGATATGGGAATCAAGAAACATGTTCACTTAAGCTTTAGTGTTATCTTCACTTCAAATATTGCAGCGTACAAACAGTCAGATTCTGGAATTTCAGTGTTTCCACACTGATTCTCTTTGAATTTTAGTGGTTTTCTGTTCAACTGTATTGAGAACTCCTGGTCTCAAATGGCTGCAAAATTGTCCCCTCTGACTTGTTATCAAAGCATTGCAATGTTCAGTGGTACTCTGGAGTTCAGGGCAGACTGAGGGAGCAGAGAGCAGAGTCCCTTGGCATGGACTGTTTAATAGGCTTTGTCTAAATGATTCTTCCAGAAAGCTCAGTGTTCTCTTTGAATAAATATATTCTTTCCCAGAGGGACTGGGTTTCAGCCAGATCTTATCCACACCATGATCAAAAGTTATTCCCAACTGACAGACCAAGAATCAGCTGACCAACTTTTTTTTTTTTTTTTTTTTTTTAATCTGAATATGAACTTTCAACAAAAACTCCCATGGTCAACAAAGGAAAAGCCTTTTGTCATGAACTCCCAGAATAATAGTCTTATTCACCAGAAAGCACTGAGCAGCTCAGAAATAAAGTCCAGTATAGCTGTGTTGTTTTTCTTGCATCTCATTTTCATACCTCTTATGACTTCTTCTTCCTCTGATTCACAGGGTAGGGAGATATACAAGGAAGAAATAGCTTTATGCATTACCACTCCCCTTTCTGCCTTAGCTAATCCTCTCATTTCTAAACTGCTCTGCTGCAATCAGTCCAATAGTTTTTGTTAGCTTTAGGTTTGCAGATGAATCACTAAAGGTTAATAATGTTTTCTAGATACCTGGCAAGTCCATTCATGCAGTATATAAAAGACTGTGAACTTTCCCATTCCAATATATGTTTATGAATCCGCTGCAAAATTGGTGACATTATTAAGTTAGCTGGCTCAAATTTAAGACTAAAGTAAATAATCAAGCTCATTACCCTTGGAATCAATAATAGCCCATTTCACCTCCGGTTTCCTTCACTAATAATTTCCTTGGAAAAAAGTTGCTAAGTGTAGTGTCAACATCAGTTCTAGATACACTTCTGTTTGAATTATAAAATTCTACTATGTAAGGAACTGATCACAACTGAAATAAGAATTGATTAAATTTTATTAACATGATATATCCAATAAAATAACTTTATTTAAAGATCAAAGATAATTTGTAAAAGCAGAAAGCAATCATTCATTCAACATGAAAAGTTAGAGGTTTACAGACTAATGTGTTTTCCCAGATTTCAAGTGATATATTCTTGCTTCTCACAATAGGGATTTTATCAGTTATTTTCATAGCTGGTTCTCATGGATGTCTCTGATTAAAGAATTTTTATAAGGATGTGACATCTACAGGAATACCAAAGTAATGTGTCACGATCTTGTAAAGCATTTAGCTAGAAGCAATAAGACATATTAATTTCCTTAAGAAGTCAATCAATCCCTTATACGTTTTAGTATGAAGCTGAAATTGATAAAAAATATTAAGTCCACTAAGAAAAGCTACAAATAAATACAAATAACAAAACCAAAATTATGCACGTTGGGCTCAACATAATCTGATCATTTCCAGCTAACAATTTCACTAATTTTATGATATAATTGAAATAGAAGAGATTAAGACAGCTGATATACATTACTTGAATTAATGTGCTCGGTTTTTTCAAATCAGTGTTACAAATAACTGTAGTTGCTGCTCATTATGAAAAGATTTGTACTTTTGCTAATTTTTAGCCATAAATTATTTCAAATTATGTTCTTTTTAAAAACTGAGTAAGAATTGTTATTTTATTTTTAAATAGATATGTCAGCTCTCACAAAATATTGTTCTCTCTAATTTGGATTTGCAGAAGTGTATGACTTAGCTCAAAATGCCTTATTAAAGTTCAGATGAAACTATGCATCTATAAATGACATAAAATACTGTTCAAAATCACCCACCCTATTGCAAATCAAGTATATTTCCATACATTTCTGTCAAGCTATGCTGGGTTTTCACTAATACAGCAAGGCATAAAGATTTTATAATCTGAATGTCAAAAAGCATGAATCAGACATTTTGTACAGAGAGATTTTTGCAAAATTTCATTTCCTCACTGAAAGCCATGCAAGAATTTGTCTGTATCACAGGTGAAAGCTGGAAATATACACATTTCTTGCCTTGTCTTCTTTGTCTCTTGGGCTGATTGGACAGAGAATTTCATCTAGTTCCTACACTCTTCATACTCAGTTCTTTTTTACTCTGATGCACATCAGAGTGCCAGGATACAACCTGAAGAACAACATAGTCACTTTCTTTAGGCCTTTTAGGGTCAGGTTTTATGGAAAATACAAAACAGTTTACTGAAGTTCAAGACATTTTTGTCTATACCAGTGGGGAATTTGAAAATGGTTATCAAAAACATTATTTACAACTTTGTCCAGAATTTAATGCATTTTTGGTAACTCTTCATTTGACACACCCTTGCTAGAGGATTTAATGAGAAGGAAAAAGGCTTAACATAGGTTAAACAGGGAAAATGAGTTATGAATATAAAGAAGGAAATACAAACAATTTTTAATTTTCTCCAACAGCATAAACTGATTAACAGGGCTTGTTAACAATTGATAGGAAATCTGGTAGATATTTGTGAGATCTTTAACCCTAGGACTATAAACACATACAAAAGAAAACATGAAATAGAATATGGCATTCTGAGTTAAACAGTTGCATCTTGGATTTTGCTATATACATGTTAAAAATGTTTTTATATTTTGGCATACTAAAATCTGTTTAAAAGCCTTCTGTTTCCAAATGAAGGTACACAGATATTCAACTCAAGGGGAAAAGAATATTAATTATACAGGCATTGCTGAATCCGAATTCATGTAATGTCAACATATATCTCATGGAAGAAGTTTTAAATTAAACCTTAAAATGAACCTAGTTAATGCATTCCTTTCACACTGAAAAAGAATATTAAAAGTGTATTCTACTTTCCATTACAACATTGTATGTATAATAACAATACAAGTAACATGCAAGTATCAAAGAACCTTTTGATAAGGTTTTCCTCACCACAGTTATTTATGCTTGCAACAAGTTAGGAGACCACATTGTTATATGCTGGTAAAAGTATCCTATGGTCCCTGTTTAATTCCTAGAGAAATCTGTCAGAGGTAAAAGATGTGCTACAAAAGGGATAAAAAGTAAAGAACATGTCTATTATAAATTTAATGACAGGATAGACGTTGCCTTCAAAGTTTTTCCTGTTACGAAGCCTCACCAGTGAATAAAAGTATCTAATGTATTATTCAGATAAAGGCCTCTGAACCTTAGACAGAAGGAAATCCATACTGCCTTACATTGCTTTATTAAGTCTATATTAAGGGCTCCATTACTTTAAAGAAACTGTTTAAGTAACATTAAGGCTATGACCCAAACTGACAAAAGTAGGGAAATACAGATAGCTGAATTTCCATCTTTAAAATATGCTGCTGTGGGGAAGAAAAAGGAACAATGGAATATAAGACTTTGCTTCTCATCTTGGGCTGAGAGAAATATTTGGGACAAAAAAAAAAAAAAAAAAAAAAAAAAAAAAAAAAAAAAAAAAAAAAAAAAAAGCCTGAATCTTCACCTGGCATTCAACTGAGTCCAAATAAAAACTGTTTAAAGTTTGGCTCTCTTCCCATTACCTCACACCACGGGTCACCTGCAGATAGAGGAACAAGTTTTCAAGCTGCTATAGGAATGTAGACAATTCCTTCCTCCTTTGCAACAGCAGCCGTTAGAATAAAAGACCCAATTACTGCTGCCAGAGCTGTATGTAAAACATTGGTGCCCAAGGGTTTTCATGTGTTCTCTGCCCAAGAGATTTTTTTTCACTCTAGAGAGTGAAAAAAATACATATCTACCTTAATTTTTCCTTTTATCCAGGGGGAATATAGGAAAGAGAATATAAGGGGAGAATCAGATCACCAGCAACAAGTCTGATGGGTTGAATATTGGCCATCATGGTATTGGAAAGGAAAACACCATTAGACAACTGCTTCTTACCTGTACCTCCTGGTTAAAACAAAGCTTTAAAATTCATTTCCCTTTATACCATAACACTGTGATATCAGATGAACTCTAACACAATTCTGTCAAGTAATAAGCAAACTAGAAAAATCTGTTGCCTAAATGTTGCCTTTTAAGGTTAAGTTCAATTGTATTACTCAGGAGAAAGGCATGCATCTTTTCATCTCACCTGAAGGCCTGAAGTACATTTACATAATATTTATCTGTTGTTGAAGTCACTGATAAAGCCCAACCAGTATTCTTATTGGTGTTTTAGCAGGCATTTAAAACCTTTGCTAATAGAAGTGTAAGAGTGGCTTGTGGTTAGGAACATCTTTAAATATATCACCAGTTGAATTATAGTTTTAATCATAAATTTTGGCTTTATCCATGTGGTCTCACTTCTGTATTGACACAAAATATTTGGTACCCTCTGCATAAAAACATGACATAGCATCTTTTATAACAATGCCAAAGACCAGTGTCATAAAGACAGAACAAAAAAGCTCCTCTTCATCAAATTCCTAGCTCTGCACGTGGGTCTTAGCAAAGCTGCATCAAAAAATTAGCATCATTAGGCACCAGCGCTTAACTGTGGGGATTAAGTAACGTAACGCCAAATTTGGAAATTAGACACTGATAACTTCTTCAGCTCCTCAGATCAAAATTCAGTGGCTTTCTGAAACATAATTTTGGCCAAATCTATATTTAAACTGCAGATCGGGGTAAATGATGAAAGTGAACAAGTTGCAGTGTTTATGCAAGATCAGATTCAATAATGTAGGACCTCTTTTGGGTTTACAAACAACGACATTATAACAAAAGTATGTGATATCTAAACTAGAGAAGCAAGGATTTGTGTAATTGCCATGGAAAAAATAATGAAAATACAAGAGATCCATTTTTACAAGACACTCATTCATAAGGACAAAGGGTTAAATTGATAGCAGGATATATTTAAAAGAATAAAAATGAGCAAACAGGCTCAAACAAAATAAAAATTAATCACCCATGATGAGGCAAGCAGCTGTCCTTCAACTCTCATCATTTCCATTGTGATGGAAATTACACACACTACATGATCTTTCCTAACTCTAGTGCTCATGCACCTTGCACCAACAAAGAAAATCCCAGAGAGCTACCTTGCACAGACCCTGTCTCCATAGTTTGTGAAACTATGGAGAAAGCAATCTTTATTGTTGAAACACTATTTATTACCTCGCCCTTGGGCCACTCTCCTTTCAGTCCCACATCTGCACATCCCTCGGCAGTAAGCTGCTGGTGGGGTTCCTGCACACCTCACCACTCACTAAAGTTATGGAGAGTGGTCCTGTCCCTTTCCTGCTTTAAAGATGCTGTTTTCTGGCAAGTATCTGCATCCATTACTGGTATGATTTCGTGCTCCCTAGAGAGCCTCTTAACCACCTATTTCTTGAAAAAACACATTGGCCCTAGTCTTGCTTGAATTCCCAAGGAATCTTATTTGGAGCCACATGGTCTCAGATATGTGTACTTTCCTGAAGCTGCTAATGAAAGTAATGAGTGATGAGGCTAAATCTTAAATTATATTCTATTATTCTCTCACAAGATGGACTTCCCTCTTGACACAAAAAGCCAAGGAAACAACAGGAACTGCAAAGAAAGCAAATGACATGGCAAAGTCCCAGCAGGCTCTGAATAACATTACTCCCTAACAATGATCAGCCACCCTGAACAAGCAGAAAATCATGATTTCTCTAACAAGTCTCATATACTTATTTGCATTTTCCATAATTTTTCAAGAAATAGAAAGTGTAGATAGAGTGTGAGGCCTTTGGTAAAGGCTCCAGCTCTTGAAAAGCCAGTGGCATATCTTCGGCATCCCCTTACACCTCCTAACCATTCAAGGTGTGTCTTTCTCAAAATGCAGTTGGAACACTCTCCAATATTTCACCATTTTACATCATTAACAACTGTTTAACTTCTCAAGGTCAGTAAAAATCACCCAATAAGTAAGGAAGAACAAAAGATGAGGAGTGATGAGATTCTAGCTGTTTGGTACTATGTGTTCTTTACCATGCCTCAGTATTTTCTTTTCTAAAATGGGAAAAACAGCTTTCTACATTTCTAGTAATATCTAGTAAGTGAAAAGTAAATAAATTAAATTATTCAGCAGAAAAAAGTCAAACAGCAATTCTAAGTATCCTTCTGCCCTTTCATTGCCTGCACCTTAAAATGTAGGGATTGATCCGTTCCTTCCCTTCTTCTTGAAGGAATCTTGCTCTTTTATCATACCAATGCAGCTTTTAAATGAAAATATTCTTGCTCTCTCTACCTGCATAGTGCATTTTATACCACAAAAGGTAAAACCAAAGTCCCTAAGACTGGGACTTCTGTGCAAAACACGGACTGCTTGCTCGACCTGGCAAGAGAACAGCTGGATCTCCATCCTGTTGATTGAGCAGGTGGAAAGACTTCATCCTGCAAGGTGCTGTTAACCCGTGGAAAGTTCAGGCCTATATTAGCATTTAAGCATAAGGGTAGTCCTCTTGCAGGTTGTACCACAATAGATTCTCACACATAGGCGCACAAACACATTGTCATAGATCTCTACATATGAATGCATACACAAATAAATGGCTGACAGCTGGATACAAATGCAAAAATACATCTCAGGCTGGGACACTTTGAATTATTTCTATCATGTACAATGCAAACCAGCTATTTGAAATGCCACAAAGAAAATTTTCTCCCAGGATGCATTCTTGTATGCTAAAATTCAACTAACACTGGACTCCTTTTTGGAAAAATAAATGTTAAAAAGACTGTGTTTCAAATGGAAGTGCTGACAGGCCTTTGACTATCGCAGCTTGAATTGTATCACCACTGTATATTAACAACTGTAGTCATAAGATCTCAACATTTTCCCCCTCCCCATCTTTCCCTGGAGCTGCTCAAAAAGATAAGCCCCTTTTCACAATCTTAATGACCAAAAGTTGAAAAAAAAAAGAGAGAAAGAAAAAAGTAAAAAAAAAGACTTAAAAGTTCGGCTGGATTTTCTTCTGGTTTCCTAATGAGCTTAACATCTCATAAGACTCTTTGGTAAAGGAGAAAATCTTTTCAAAAAGACCCATTTTCCTGCTGACAGTACAATCTTTCTGAAGTAACATCAGAAGACCATAAGGGTGACATCCAAGCCACCTGAGCTGGTGATACAAGATCTTTAACCAATAGATTTCCATCCCCTCTTTACTCCACATTTTCTAGCAACGTAGTTCTTTAGAATAGGGTCAAAAGAAAAATTTCTGTTTAGTTGTTTAAAGGAAACAAATAACTTTGTCATCATATCTCTGCAAGAGTTTGACCAAATTCAAAGTATACTGCAATTTAATTTGTCATAAAAGACTTGAAGTGGAGAGCTCTTAATAAAACAGGAGATCAGAAATTTATGTGGTTTCATGCCACCTTGTGTATGCAGGAACAGTACCTAACCTATTTTATGATTTTTTTTTTTTTTCTGTTAAACACAACAAACTTGAATCCTGCACTGTGGAAAAAAAAGAAGGTAAGAAGGAGCAACTGCTACAGGCGTAACATCTGTAAAAAGGAATGCTGTCCTGAATGCAATGACATCTATACGTGGGATTTGAACATGTAGAAAAGTTACTTACATAACTGTCGTTGCTCGTACGCTGTCTGATGGAAAAAAAAAAAAAATGGGAATACATCAGTCTTTGGATTATTTATGTATCAGAGCAGCTCCAAACTAGGCCTTTCTAGATACTATATCAGGTAAAAAATATATGGGTTTGCCATTTGTGTTGTGATTTGGTGGCACTACAAAACAGCAAGAGGTTGCATTCTTAAGGTACATTAGTGTAATGCCATGTTATTAAATTAAGAAGCTGCATTATTGGGTCAGAATTCATCAGATTCTGCAATTTTTTTTTGTTATGGAAATCTATAACAGGGGTGTAGACTTTAAGGGGTTTAATCATAGAGTACACCTAAATGAGCAAAAGAAGAAACTCAACCATGCTTACTTCTGATATTTGGTGAAAGAGTACTTCTCATTAATTTTTTACAAGTTTTATGGTTTTTGTTTTAGTTGCTCTAATTCTGTAATTTCAGAAATTATGTGACATCTATTGTGAAATAAGCCATTAACAACGATTTCAGTGTATTTGAAAGCCTATTTAAGGTTTTTTTTTTTTTTTTAGAAACAGAACACCAGACCAAATAGCATGAAAAATGCAGTTTCCCTAACACCTTGAATTCCTATGTGTTACAAGTCCTTCTTGTAGTCATCATTCAACACTGAGTGAAGTTGAAACGCCTGTCCAGAATAGGCAAGAGTCCAGCAGGATGCACTTCCAGAACAGGGACTTTCCAATGACCTTCAACTTTATTTGGTAGTCGATTCCATAGGTGGGAATTAATTCTGCCCCCAGGTCAGCTTAATCCCCTTGTGAGAACCCTTCAATTATGATAAACTCTGTTAAATTATTTATGATATCTCTGTGATCTAATGAAGCTTTATTCTGCAAGACCTTTGTCTCAGGCTCACACAGGGAAAGAAATGGGGCAACGGAACATGAAACTCAAGAAAATGTAGACTCCAGAGCAAAAGCACTAAAGAGGCTGGTTCAAATTTATTCTTAAAAAAATTATGCTGATTTGTGAGGAGTAAACATAAGAGGGAATCTAGCCCATAAAACCCAATTCTACCCTGTTTTACACCAAATATGGTTACAGAGAGGCAACTGAGTCTGCCAAGACAACATTTCAGTTCCTGAGGTAGACTGCAGGAAGTCCTATAGTCCTGCAATTTTCATATAATCTTTCTTGTCTAATTTTCTACTGGCTGCTGTAGGCTGTAAAAATGAATTTGTAAAAAAACCAACCAAAGTCCAAAAGACTGGCGCTTTGGGATATCCAGTCTTAGTACCCAACCCAATAAAATATATATATACATTCAACTTCCACACCATTAAAGCCAGATATTTTCTTTTAACAAAAACCTGACCCTCAGTTGTAGTCAATACCATACAGAGGTATTTAGAGACTAACAAAGTCTCACAGGAAATTCTCTATATAAAGAGATTCAGAAATGAAAATACCATGCAGGTCACAGTCATTGGCACATAATGGTGCAGTTAAGGCATTCATTTTTAATTAGGTCTGTGATCAGAAAATAGCCAATTTTGCTTTCTGCTTCTTGGTGTGTTCAACAATTTTGTCAGCCAAAAACTGTTAGCTGCTGAATTTTTAACGATCCTTTATTGGATAATAAGGTTTTGTTTTCATTTCTCTCAAATGGCTGGAGCCTCCGCTAACAATTATATTGGGGAAAAGGTTTCCACAGTAGGTGGGCCCCACAGTCTGTCTAAACCTTGGATTAGCATTATAGAAAAAAAATAAAAACCAGAGGGAAAAACAAAGAACACTTAAGAAGGGCAGATTTGGTCTTGGGTGCATACAGAATTAGGTTGCTTCATTACATAAATTAATGTAATTAATATAATGAAATTAATGCATTCAATATAGTGAAACTCATATGAATGTGCTAGTCTCTGGCTTGGCAAGATCCAGCCACCTAGTCGAAGTAGTCTTTAATTAATGGTCAAATAAAACTATACTTGTTACTTCAGGAATAATATGAGGTTTTGACAGTAGAGCTGTGCAGGTGCCTGCCTGGCTTAAAAGCTCCTTCTGTCCTACCTTGGTGTTTCAGTGCCGTTTCAAGGACAAAGTCCTTTTGGTTTACAGAGGCACCCATTCTCATCTAACTCAGAAAAACCTGCTGCTCTTATCACCTTAGGAGCAACTTCTATTCAGACTGAACCAAGTTTTACCTCTTCCTTGTCATTTCCAAGGCAACAGGAGGGTTTCTGATTGGCTCATCAAGACACATTTCTTTGTTTCTTATGCTCTTTATTTCAGAAGACAGTTTTGAGGCTTGTGCATAACTTCTGCTTTGCTCTCTGGTCTCACAAATCACTCAGCAAACACTTCGGGATCTCTGAGATAGCACATCAAGAAAAAGTGTCAGTTTTGCACGTGGTCTTGAGTCCTGAAATTTGAGTATAAATATGTCCTCAAATGGTTCCCAAATTAAAGACACAAAATCAGTGACTGCAAAAGGAAAGATGACAAAAAGAAGAGAATTTGAAGGAAAAAAATGAAGGAAGTTCAAATGCACTGAAAATAGGGACAGTGCAAACCATAGAACAAAGGAGATTTTTTTTTTTTTTTTAAGAGTATATTCAACTTTTTTAAATTGGTTTTGCAGAAGAATTGTGCTGCAAAACCTCCAAGTCTGCACAGGCAGGAATATAGACATAATATATGTAGGGTTCATTGCATCACCTTTCCTGAGAAGACTGCCTGTAACTTTGCATTAAAAACTCAGTGTTGCTTTCAACCTTGTCAGGTTTTAAGAATTTACCATACAGGTACAAAAATGAATGATAAAGTGAAAAATATTCAGCCATACCAGACCAAGTATTTATGCAAAAGGTAAAAGAATGCTTTGATTCATCAATATAAAAAATAATCTAGTGTCCTTTTCTTTGTTTCAAAGTCTTTCCAAAGATGTAAAATTCAGCATTTTGGTTCTCATATTTGACATGACTCAATATTATAGTCAGCAGTGTCTCTCTAAGGAATCAAATAACATAGAGCCCTTCTGCCAAAGAGCTGTATTTAATTTACTATGCAATCAGGAAATTGAGATCACTCAGGATCTCCTACCCAGTTGCCTAAGGTTTTTTCACCTTTTGATTGCACTGGTCCAGATTCTTTCAAGTCTCAGAGTTGTTCAGTTTCTGCTTCACCTGATTTTTCAGGGTAAACTTTTCTATCCGTGTTTTGTACTCACCACACTACTTTAAAAGGCTACAATCCTGAGATCCAGATGCAATGAGCTCAGTGAAATCAATGGGAAATATCTGTGTGCACCAAAGGCCAGATTTTGATCCATTGTGTTCAAGCAGAATGATCCTCATTAACCTAACAGATAAAGGCAGCACTGAGCAACACTTCTGTAATATCCATGAAATCACTATTTCATGATACCAGTGAGAGCCCAGGGAGGAGGTTTCTTGGTTGCAATAATTAATAATTTACAAAAAGCTTTAACTAAGCAAGACATTGCCCACCTGGAAATTGGAATGAAAGGATATTAATGAAGCTGCAATGCAGATGGTCATGTTGAAGATGATGAAGAATTTATTAGGGAGACAGCCATCAGAGGCTGTGTAGTATATGAAGCATAAAACTGCTATAACTAATGACAGCAAGTAGTTTAGGCAAGTAATGGACAGCACAGCTACAAAAGGGAACATGGAGATATATTATTTAGTAATAAAGTTCTCATAAAAATGTGAAATATGAAGTAGAAAGATTAATATGATTGCACAAGCCATCTTAAATATCCATCCTGAACTTCTGCCTATAAAAGAAGTAGACTGAATTTATGCCCAAGTCACAACATGTAAGTCATGGCACTTATTTACATAGTTTATGCAAACTATTACAGATCTATGTGTTTAATTTATTGAAATAATGTTTGAAAGTGGTATAATTTATTGCATTAACAATACAGCAGATGCTATATTTCTACCTGCCAAGTGATCCAAGAAGAGTAGGTCAGGTTATCAATCATCATATCACACTGCAGAAGATCCTAGGACCTGCAGGTTGGCGGCTGCTCTCCTTTAATAATTACAGTCTTCCCTGAGATTGAGCAGTAATCCTTTCTTTGCATCTCCACTGCTGGCTTTAATCTTTGCACTGAACCTAGGTGAAAGAGTTGGCTGCACAAGACAACATGAATATGAACATGGCTTAAGATACCTTTTTTTCCCAGCATTTTTCATGCAATTGGAGCTAGAAATTTTTTTTTTTTTTGCATTAACCCACTTCTTCTATGGTTTTCTTTTATTAGTAGAAACCTGAAGAATTTTAGATTATGCTAACACTGGTATGCAGAGGAGATGAGTAGGGGGAAATTACAGAGGATTCTGGGCTATTTTTAAAAGCTGTTTAAGCCTTCTTTCCTCTCACCCATCTGAATTCATAATACATTAGGAAATGTGTCTTAAATGCATACATTGATCAAGCTGCCTAATTAGAGGAAGCCATTCTTTTTTCCAGTTCTTTTTAAAATGCATGAATGCTTATCCAAGACTGAACCCACTATACTTGAAGGAGAATTTTCTGTCCAAAATAAAACATTTTCCTAGTGCATGTATCCTGTAATAAAAAAAAAAAGCATTTCAAATTGCTACACTTCAATCCACAATAAAAGTTTATCCTTCTTCCCAGATTAAAAAGGAAAAAATTACCTAAAATATTTTTATGCTATCAAAGCAGAGGATTTGAATGCATTTGCCCAAACTTAGCCATAATATTTATCTTTAGTGGAATTACAGTGATGCCACATTGGCACAAAGTGAAACACTAAATTTTGAGATTTTTTTTGAGAACATTGACCCCATCATTCATCCAGAAGGACAGCTATTTTCTCAGCCACTCTCTTTCTTATTAAGTTTTTAATTATTTTTTGTGCCTTATAATTTTCTTGTATCAAGTACTTCTTGCCATTCAAATGCCATCAGTACTGGGAAACACTGTTTGCATGTCTGGTTTGCTGCAGTGATTTTTGAAAGAGGCAGTTGTTGAACTGGTATATATTTTTGACTAACACAGTAACTGGCAGAAGAATGTGATGTGATAAGATGCTTTCTGTCAGAGTTTTCTCAGTTGTCCATTTCAATGTACAGAGTTCAAATGGAGCTCTCTGCTAAAACTGAGGTTAGACCCTGTCTCCAGAGCACTCACTCTCTGATGTTAAACCAATACTTAAGTAGTGAATAAAATATATATGTACACACACACATATATATCCAGATAAATAAAATCAGCTTACATGACAATGTTCTTTTTCTGCAGGCCCCAGCTCTGCAGGGTTGGGACAGGGAGCTAAGAATTGTAGCTTGTGTTTGGAAATGTAGACTTTGTCTCCAAATGCAGGTGATAGACTTGCATAATGGTGGTTATGGAATTAATACCTCCTCAATTACAGTCTAGCAACTGTGTGTTTGGCTTTCTAAAGAAATGGAACAACTACTGTGTCAGTCATTTGCATAATTCAGAGACATACTGAATTAAAGAAAATGTTTATTTTGACATGTCAGCAGTAATATTTTATTAGTAAATTCTGGGTCACTCACAATTGAGAGATTTATGAAATCTTCTAAAGTGTAGTAGTATGAACAAATCTATAGCTTTTGTTGCTTTGGGGCACTTGTTTACAAATCATATAATGTCTTTGATGGGAAATATTCAATTTTCCTTTTAATCCATTTCTATTCTTCACTTCTTTTTCTCTCATTTCTTTTTCTCTCTCTTGGAGGGGAACATAGCTTATAAAAAATTAACCTACAGGGTGGATAGTTTTCTTTTTCCATAGTACACTGAATTATTTTGCTACCACAATGTAGTTTGTTATATTTAGTAGAGGGTGTTTTTTTTGAATCATAAATGAACAAACTAGTCCATTTAACTGTTACTGGAATTTTGCACTTTCCCCTTGTGAGTGGTTTTGCTGGCCTTATAATGCTATTTTGGCTAGTTGAAATCTCATGAGTTATGAGTGCTATTTCCTTACAATTGCACATATTTTCCATATTTCACACAAACCAATTATTTATCACACACATATACATGTGTTTCAAATTATTTTTAAATTAGTTCTTTCCTATTTTATACTGTTTTAAATTACTCCCAGTGTTTTGAATCTTAAAATAAATGATCTATTCAGCCCTCACTAATGTTTTTCAAGATTTCATGGAATAGCTGCTGGTTTGTTTATGAAGAACACACTTTCTCACCTATGCATTATATCCTCTTGCACCAAGGGGTTCTTGGCAGCTGGTTCTCTCTTTCTCTCCTAGGAATGGTGTAAAGCCTGACCAGTGTGAGAGAAACTGGGAATGCTTGAGGTTCAAGACATTCCTTAAACCATCCTCATCTGTTTCTGTTGTGACAGATGGCATGGGCTGCATAATTCCACATGTCAATCCTGAAAATAGTGGGCATAAGAGAAAGGTGATATGTGAGTGCCCATGTGACACCATAAAGCACTGTTTAATTGATAATGTATTGAATGCATTTTAGTATAATTTAAATGCAATGTTTTATACAATATTTTTATATTGCATATTTAGATGAGATATATAGATATAGTTTTAATATACAGCTATCTCTTCTTCCATTTTAGCAGTTAGATGAAAGGATGCAGTCAGAAATAGACATATAATGTCAATCCAATTCTGGCTTTGTGGCTGATGCTGTTGTGAGGGCTTTGTCTCTTATAATTGTGAGTGACCAAGACACAGACCCAGACCAGCAGGGAATCTGGATCATTTATTCAAGAGAAACAAGCTGATTTTATCTTCAGAAACTTTTTCAAGGCACAGTATTTCCTTACATGGTAATTCTCACTACATGACCTATCCCACGTTGCCACATCAGCAACACACTCCCTAAATGTCCTTCTATGGGATGGTGACTCACTGTTCACCCATCTGTCAGCTCCTGGCAGGCTCCTCTCCGTAGGGGTCTACCCTGTGACACCTCCTCCCATCAGAGTCTGGTGGAGACAAACCTCTCTGTGCCGCCATGTGCTCCTCTGTGCCACCATGTGCTCCTTTGTGCCACCATGTGCTCCTCTGTGCCACCATGTGCTCCTCTGTGCCACCATGTGCTCCTCTGTGCTGCCATGTGCTCCCCTGTGCCGCCATGTGCTCCTCTGTGCCACCATGTGTTCCTCTGTGCTGCCATGTGCTCCTTTGTGCTGCCATGTGCTCCTTTGTGCCATCATGTGCTTCTCTGTGCCACCATGTGCTCCTTTGTGCTGCCATGTGCTCCTTTGTGCCATCATGTGCTTCTCTGTGCCACCATGTGCTCCTTTGTGCTGCCATGTGCTCCTTTGTGCCATCATGTGCTTCTCTGTGCCACCATGTGCTCCTTTGTGCTGCCATGTGCTCCTTTGTGCCATCATGTGCTTCTCTGTGCCACCATGTGCTCCTTTGTGCTGCCATGTGCTCCTTTGTGCCATCATGTGCTTCTCTGTGCCACCATGTGCTCCTTTGTGCTGCCATGTGCTCCTTTGTGCCATCATGTGCTTCTCTGTGCCACCATGTGCTCCTTTGTGCTGCCATGTGCTCCTTTGTGCCATCATGTGCTTCTCTGTGCCACCATGTGCTCCTTTGTGCTGCCATGTGCTCCTTTGTGCCATCATGTGCTTCTCTGTGCCACCATGTGCTCCTTTGTGCTGCCATGTGCTCCTTTGTGCCATCATGTGCTTCTCTGTGCCACCATGTGCTCCTTTGTGCTGCCATGTGCTCCTTTGTGCCATCATGTGCTTCTCTGTGCCACCATGTGCTCCTTTGTGCTGCCATGTGCTCCTCTGTGCTGCCATGTGCCTCTACAGGCACGTCCCACAGCCCACAACTCAACTCCATCCCATCTCTTCCCACCTGTAACAATGGCATATACTTTGATGCCTCTAGAGTGTTAGGGAGGAATGAGATCCACCTGTCTAGAAGAGGCAAGAGAATATTTGGCAGCAGCCTGGCTGACTTGGCAGGCTTTAAACTGGAGCTCTTGGAATGCAAGGTCCAGAGGGGCAATGCTCATGCCGTGGCATCCAACTTGGGAATAAGCCTGGCCATCCTGAGCAGCAGCAAGTGTTCCTTGGCTGTCTCCCAAGATGAGAACCAGAGGCCAACAGCCTCAAAGGTGTGTTTGGGTATGGCAGATCCTCTTGCACCTCTCCTGGGAAACTTGCATGCACAATTACCTCTCTGAAATGCCTGCACGCAGATGCACACAGCATGGGGAAGACACAGGAAGGATTAGAGATCTGTGTGCAGTCACAGGGCTACAATCTCCTTGCAATTGCAGAGAGATGGTGGGATATTTCAAGTGACTTGGATGCTGTCATGGATAGTTTTGTCCCTACTAGGAAAGACAGGCCAGCAAAGTGAGGTGGTGGAACTGCTTTTAGTGTTAGGGTGCAACGGGAATGTATCTCTGCCTAGGAGGGGATCACAAATGAGTTGAGAGTATGAGTAAGAATGAAGGGGTAGGCTAATATGGGTGACACTGTTGTGGGAGTTTGGTTACAGGTCATGAAAATGGTCACCTGGTCAGGAAAAAGAAGTTGATTAGGCTGCCTTCAGACAGCTGAAAGTAGTCTCATGACCAAAGGGCCTGGTTCTCTGAGGGAAATCAACCACTCCAATATCTCTTGGAAGAACGTTATGGCTCAGTGCACACAGTCAAGGAGGCTCCTGCAGAGCACTGATGATAACATTTTCACATCTATGGTGGAGGAGCCAGTGAGGAGAGGTGTGCTGCTGGACCTTGTACTAACAAACAGTGAAGGACTAGCTAGGATTTTGAATGTTTGGGGGCAGTCTTGGCTGCAGTGACCATGAGATGGTGGAGTTTAGGATCCTGCAAGAAGGAAGCAAGGCAGTGAGTAGGATTACAACCCTTGGCTGTAGGAGAGCTAACCTTTAAGGACCTACTTAGAGGAATCCTAGGGTTAGGGCTCTAGAAGAGAAGGGGCTTGAAGAGAGCTGGTTAATTTTGTGTCTGCCTTCTTACGGGGAGTTGACTTGAGAAGAGAGGACCTGCTCTCTGGGATGGCTGAGTAAGCTAAGTCACAGTGAGCTCTTTTCTCTCAATATTTTCCCAGTACTCTTCTGGGATATAGAGAGAATCTTCAGAAAACATTTTTTGCTTCTGACTTTATTTCCTTTTCTATATAGTGTTTGCTCAATTACCCAGATTTCCATGTCTCACCAAAAATGATTGCCTGTGGCAAAGTAAATGAATTTCCTAATTGCCTTTCTAAGAGTTGGCCTGAACAATTTGCAAATTTTCCATTTTTTCAAGTGTTCTTTTGTCTAGTCTTTGTCAGCGTATATTTGAAAATGTCATTGTTCACTAGTTATATAGGCTTCATTTTGTATGCCTTTTGCTTAACCAAGATCTTTCAAAGAATGACTGAATGTCAATAATTTTTAACCATTTCTAAAGTCATCTTCTCCCTAATTTTCTCAACTACATATTTTTTCCATTACTTTTTTTTCTCTCAAAAAAAGAAAGATTAAATCCATTCATTTACTTAACTACTTTGAAATATGAGAACAAACATAGATTAATTTGTATTGCCTCTATTTTCCTTCTCCAAAATTCATTTTTTTGTTATGTATTCCTCATACATTTTGCTTAGTTCCTTTTTTCCAATTTTGCATTCTAGAAATAAAAATATTTCATACTATTGATAGGTCTTTTCAAAAATGATAAGTATGAACATTTCTTCTTCATTGCACTCTAAATCTAATTATAAATCTAAATATAAAATTGAATATAAATTATTATGATATTCCATTAAACTGTATTTTAAATGAGCTGCTCTGAAAAATGTCAGGGCATCCTAATGAACGACTCACAGCATATAGTTATAGAATCATAGAATGTTACAGGGTTGGAATGGACTTCAATCATCATCTGCTCCCAACCACTCCTGTTATGGATGGAGACACCTCCCACTGGAACTTATCCAACCTGGCTTTGTACAGTACCAGGGTTGGGGCATCCATGATCTCCCTGGGAAACCTGTTCCAGTGTCTCACCACCCTTAATAAAAAATTTCTTCCTCATATCTATCCTGAATTTCCCCTTTTTCAATTTGTACCCATTGTTCTTTCACCTCTTACTGCAATTCTTAACCAAGAGTCCCTCTCTGGCTCCCATGTAGGCCCCCTTCAGATACTGGAAGGTTGCAATGAGGTTTCCATGCAACCTTTCTTCCCCCAGCTGAACAGCTCCAACTTCCTCAGCCTGTCTTCACAGTGGAGATCCTCCAGCCCCCTTACCAACTTCATGTCCCTCCTCTGGATTTGCTTCAACAATTTCATGTCCTTCTTATGATGGGGATACCAGAACTGAATGCAGCACTCCAGGTGGGGTCTCACAAGGGTAGAAGAGGGGAAGAATCACCTCCTTTGTGCTGCTGGCCATGCTTCTTTTGATGCAGCCTGGGATTTGACTGGTTTGCTGGGCTGTGAGTGCTCATTGCTGGCTCATGTTGAGTTTTTCATCAACCATCATCCATAAGTCCTTCTCCACAGGACTGCTCTCAGTTGCTTCTCCATCCAACCCATAGCTGTGTCTGGGATTGCAATGACCCAGCTGCAGGACCTTGAACTTTGCTTTGTTGAACTACAAGAGTTTTGCATGGGCCCACCTGTCAAGGCTGTCACAGTCCCTCTGGATGGCCTCCCCTCCCTCCAGCATGTCGATTGCGTTACACAGTTTGGTGCTGCCAGCAAATTTGCTGAGGGTGCTCTCAACAGTGCACCTGCAGGTTGTAGCTGAACAATTCTAGTAGTCTGTAGATAGTCCTGCAGGTTGTAGCTGAGCCATTCTTTCCTCTTTCCTTCACTAGAGGAAAACGACTGGCCATGTTCATGTACTTATGTCGTAGCTGCATAAAGTTCTTACTGAAGAAAAAGGATTCAGAGGGGAGTAAATGCTGAATAAAGATTTAGACATGTGGACAGAGATTTCTTAATTTTTCCATTATGTGATTCCTGAGCTGTGTTGCCCTCTATGTCTTAAGAATCCATTGGCTTAATATTAATTTGAATTAAGAAGAGAATTACTCAACATTGGTAACCATTCTTATATTCTGTCTCTTTGTTGTACTTCTATAAAGACCTAAAGGAAGATTTAATAATAATTCTCTTTTATTTAGTTCATCTGTTTTATTAACAAAGTGATTCCTAGCCTCATTCCCTCCAAGTATATTTAAAGTCAAATAATTTCTGTGAGCTATAGTTGTCAAAGAATTTTTTCTCTCCATAACTCTGAGAAACCTGTATTCAGTGAATGTGTTTTTCCTCATTTCTTTCTCAAATAAAATATATTTCACAACAACGTTCTCCATTACACAGCTCTAATTCACTAATATTACACCTATTCCAAATTCAAATTTCTGGCATCCTATTTGAATTTTAGCTGCAAATTTTAATGTATGGTATCATATTCCCTTTACAGGAGCCACACTTAGAGGCATCGGTTAATTTTGTTAGTACTAATAACTAGGTATTGACCATGCCTATTTATCTATACTAATACCTGTAGATAAATTATACCTCTTCTGTATCCCCAGTTTTGGGGGTGTTTTCTGCTGCTTTCATAACTCTGATGTTATTTAAATAAAATAATTCTCCTCTTACTCATTACTTCCTAATTCGTAAATAGTTCATTCTCTGTCTTATTTTTAACTTATATGCCAAGCCATATAAGAAATTGTAAAACAGATTTACTATAAAGCAGTGGATGCACTATAGAAATTTAAGAATAGAGTGACTGCATGAAGAAGATTTGTCTCAGAATAGCTGAGGATAAGAAAAGATATAAAGGCAGTTTATACTGCTTATTATATCTGAAAGGGACCTGAGAGCAAGAAGGTGAATCACATGCTAACAATAGGGAACTTACCTAGTCTTGCCCTCAAGGTGGCAAACCACCTTATCACTAGAGAAGGAAAAGATCCTAAAGAAAAAAAAAAATAATAAGGAAAAAATATGAGTAGAATAGCAAAGATATGATCTTGCTTTCGGTATCAGAAGTGGAGTCTATGAGAGTTTCTATGATGCTGAATTCTCTTTAATAATCATTAAAAGGTAGACTAACATTGAGCAGGTGGTGAAGGTTATCTGTGTTACATTGACAATGTTTGGAGCAAAGGATCTCAAAAAATTCCCAGGTTACCATGAAATTCTAACAGCAATTTAGTTAAAATAAAATATAAAAGAAAAAAACCAACCCTTACCTCTCTGGAAAAACTCAGCACTTAATTACAGTCAGTAGCTTTCTGCCTAAACTGCCTGAGAGAGAAGGCAAAAGTTTACCATAAATCACTTAAAAGCTGGAGATTATTTTAAAACCTATATTGTTAAAAAGACCAGAAGAGAGGTTTCTATTGTTGCTGGTCAAACAAACAAACAAAACCACAAACCAAACAAATACCAAAAAAAACCAACAAAAAACAAGAACTGAATGTTATACATCAGTCTTAGGAAGTTAACACTCAAGGTAAATAGCAGAAACCTTTTATTTCAATAAAATATATAGACATTATTCACAGAATTGTTTCTGATAAGATAAATCAATACTGAAATACTGCATTTTTAAAAAACATCAATCAGTGTAGAGATACACAGAATTTTCTTTTTAAAATGAAATATATAGTTGAAAGATCCAAGCATCAGAAAATGCAGAAATAATTTAAATAATTAAAAAGCAGCCTATCATAAGACATGCCATATTGGAAAGAAACTGATTGTCCATCAGAAGTGTATATAGATATAAAATATCTCAGGATGCATGACATTTATATGACTGTGATGTGTCCATCATAGTACTCACATGATCTTAGCAAGCTTTACAAGGGATGTTAAGATGAGAAAGGATCATCAGTCATCAATCCTGATTTCCTGCATGATAAAGGGCTTAGCATTTTCAAAGTGCATACATAATTTAGAAACATATAGACTGTGGGGTTCTCGTTAGATGCCCAACTCCCACTGATTCCACATTTGATAAATGACATTGAGTATCTTAAATCTCCAAGGTCCAGATCCTCAAAGGCACTTTGGAAGCTAATTCCCCCTACAATCAAAGAAAATCAAACGCCTAAATGTCTTTGAGGACCTGGGCCTAACCCATTTTTGAAAAATTTGCCCTTTATGTCTCTCTCGATAAAGATAGGTGTAGTTAAATGAGGGGCCATTTTCATTTTCCTTTATGAGCAGGTGATAATGCAGGCACTTGTCTCTAAGCATTCATCCAGGAAGTGGATGACTCAGAATCAGCCCTCTCCTCGGTCTGAGGATATTCTCATTACATCTTCTGCCTCCCAAAAGGATGCCCTAACCAGTACTCTCAGCTAAGCAATATTCTACACTATTCAAGAGAACATGTATTATATGCTGATTTTTACACCTATCATGAAGAATAGTCAATTCAAGATTCATTGTCCCAGAGAGGGAAAACCAAGCAGAAACATGGCACACATTTGCAGAAAAAGAGACAACACGGATCCTGGTCCTTGTTTGAGTTCATCCCTCATCTGTGCTAGTGATGTATTATGGCAAATATGGCTGTGAATGTGGGAGCAAGACTCCTGCCTGCTCCCAGCTATCAGGGGTAGTACCTTAGCCATTGGGCTGCTTTATAAAAGAGAATTATCACCAGGACTAGCACTAGCATAGTCACAGGGCCTTTCTCCTCTTTTCACTCAAAGTTTGAACACTTGTTTTCAAGAAGTGGTAACAGCCCATGGATTCCAAGCAGGACATCTGAGCAAGGCTCCTAATTCTTGAGTACAGGCACAAATGTGTTCTTTTAAGAGGATGTTTTTCATTTGTATTTTCTACTGTCTGCTGTTACTAACTTCAGGTGTCTCCTTGCTAAATTAGCCCAAATTTCAGACTCCCATTCTGAGGAAATATACCAACAGATCCAAACACAGAACCTTGGGTTCCATCCTACAAGACAGTATGTGGGCATGGCTGGTTGTCTCTCATGTAAAGCATTTCCCTCTGTGATCAGGAGAAACAGGAAAAAAGCAAACAATCTACACAATGTTCCAATTAATAAAAATCTAGATGGGAGACTCCTGTACTGCTATCCTGCTGGAATAGCACTAGCATACTCTGTTTAGAAAAATCAACAGTAGGCTTTAGGCAAGACATATAAGAGGGCCACAATAGGCCTGACCCTACAGTTACCCTATGATTTATAGTCTTCTTAGAGCAATGTACTGTATTTGACACTGGCTAAGGGGTTAATCAGTTCTGAGCATTGGCTTGGTAATAGGGTCCTGCCCTCAGGGTCTATTCAATCAATCAGGGTTGTCCAATGCTGTAATGCCTCAGTTCTGAGTAGGCAGATGAGTGTGCTGTCATTCAACAACCTGGAGGTATTTGGGCTTTGAGAAGCTTAGTGGAAATTCCACCTACACCAGGGCTGTCAAGCTCACTCCATGGAGAGCACTGACTAAAAGAAGTGAGGGGACCATGTTGAAAAAGGGGTCACTAACTTCTCTCAGGGCAGCCTGAAGCCTTGGACCTGCTGTGAATAGGAAGCTACAACCATTTTGAAGAAGGAAAATGCTTGGCCTCATCCTCTTTAAAAGGAATTGTTCTTCAGGCCTTGTTGCAAAAGAAATTTTTCATCTTGAGAAATACGAAGGAAAATTGCTATTAAGTTGAATACATTTCTTCCCCAAAAATACCAAAAAATTCCTAAAGGCATAAGCTCAGGAGGAAAAGGGAAAGGAATACTCCTGTAGAGAACATGGGGCATTAAAGAAAATATGCATAGGCTTAAAGGGACATTATGTCAGAACCCAGAAGACACTAACTTGGGTGTTTCTGTTGTTCTATTGTACAACATACCATCCAGCTTTTGAAAGATATATCTCAATTTATCCATTCAGTGCTTCTGTGCAACATTTTAGACAGTTCCTTAAACAACTAGGGCTGCACCATTGAACATAACTAGATTGTGTTGCTTAGCTACATTACCCTCGTGTGTTGTTGCTGCAGAAACTGGTATGCATCAAGCTCTCCAGACCAGAGGTCTGTCTGGGTTTGCAGATGCCTTTTACCCTGAATTTAAGGGGAATTTGAAGCAATATCAGGTATTTGCAGTGCTGGTGGTCCTGCCATCAGCTACCTCCTCCAGGTGACCTTTCAGAATAGTTAGAACTCATAAGATGAGTTCCCCCAAAAGACGCACACTCTTATTAAACTTACTGCACTTACAATACAGCACATTCACACAGTGCTTACATTGTCCAAAACAGCTTGGCTACTGTGGAGAAGTAAGGTGTTTCAGATGTAGTAGTGAGGGTCAGACCTCCTGCAAAGCACGGAGGGAGGGCACTTTGCTTAAACCTTTTGTTAATAATCATTTACAAGGATATCGGAAGAAAAATAATAGCTCTCTAAAGACAGTGGTCTTTATTTATCCTAATTATAGTTCTGTATGAGATTACCCAGAAGAAGGTATCAGAGGAAAACTAAGGAAGCTTTCTGCAGTAACAGTACATATGTGCGAGGTCAAGAGTTTTTCAAAAAGATTCTGAAATACTCTCTGAGCAGGGGAGGAGTGGAAATGTGATCCTTCTCTCTGGGTGGTAAATAGGAGCTGTAGGAAATTGTGTGTGTGCATATGGGGGAAGGGAGGAATAAATGTTTCTGTTTAGACCTCAGCAGAGCTTTCAGCAGCCAGTATTTCAAAATATAAATGGGAACACATTGGACATAACTGCATAAGCTCTGTCTTTTCAGTGACAAAAGATGACATCATTTACTTCGTCAAAGTAGTGATGATGACAGAAAAGGTAATCTCAATACATTCAACAAGGGTTTTACCACTGCTTTCAATGGAGATAGGAAGAAAATCCATTCTTATCAAAATTGGTACAAAATGTACACATATGTGAAATGTGTATATTTCAGAGATGGATCAATATAACTTTAAAAATATAGACCTACAGAAATGGCATTTACCTTTGTCCTGAATAACCTTTAAACAATGTGATTATTATATAATATCTAAAATATCTCTGCATATGATTGATTAGGCAGAATGCATTTCTTACGTCTTTTTCTCTTTTTTTTTTTTTTTTTAATTTGCTTGGGTATAGGACTTTTTTTCCTTTTCTTTCTCAAACAAGATATTAGTATCAATAACATTAATTTTTACATATGGAAATAGAGCTGTGGGTGTCCATGGAGACATGATCACTTTTTGTGTTTGGCCTCACAACCTGGCCTCATCTCTAAGGGAAATGAATTGTAATTTGAAGAGGGCAAAAATTTACCTGTGTTTGCCTGCTATAAGTCATCTCTGCTGAAACTCCCAAATTACATTTAAAATAGTGTTAGCATGTATTTGTGGGGGAGGAATGCTGTGGGGTTTTGTTTGTTTTGTTGGCACTGATGTGCCATGGGAATGATTGAAAATGTCACCATGAGGACAGTATCAGCCATTAATTACCTATGACGTGGCATTCAGCAAACTCAAGGAAAGTCTTATTTTTCTTTAAGCACCTAATTTTGAAAGCAGCTATGCGGCACGGTTCATTAGACAAAACAGGTCAGGACACAAGATTTTCCCTCTGCTACAGAAATGTGGAAATGGTCTATCTTGTCATCTCAAAGTGTCTGTTTATTTTTACCCTTGCGCCTGCATACGTTTCCTCTTGGGTTTGCAGACTGTTCATCTCCAAGCACATCAATAACATGTAGGATAAAACACCTCCAAAGGATGTAAAGCCATAGTTACATACTCCTTTTTAAAATGTTTCTTTGAAACATAATAATCATTCGATCTAACACATTAAGTGTAGAGAAAGAAAATTAAAGAATTTATGTTTATTCTTTTTTATTTTCTTTTTTCCTTCTTTCTTTCTTTCTTTCTTTATTTCTGTCTTTCTTTCTGAAAAAATATTTTTATATTATCTATGAATGTTTCAATGTTTTTGGTTGTTTTTCAAATGCTGTTCACTCTATTTACCACTGGATGACAGGTGAGCTCAGCTAAACATCCAGAGTACAAACTTATTGGGGACAACAACACCACATTAGGTAAGGAAGAAACATTTGGCAACATTTCTATTGTTTAAATATTTTCAAGGATGGTAGTGTTAAATGTGACCCCTGAAATTCTCATTCAATGAGAATGAGCTCATTTCAATGGTTGCTTTCTAATAGAAGTGGTGAGAGAAAAATAGCAGTAAACCAACACAGTTGCTTCCAGTTCAGATCAAGATAATTCACTCTTTGTAGAAAGACAGGAATAACAATGGTTTTTGTGAATCAAATGGCTGTTATTATTATTGTTAACATTGAAATATTTAAATCATTCTGTATGAGAAGAAATGAGCTGGGGAAAAAAATCACTAAATGAAAAAAGCACAATTTCTGGATAATGCCATGCAGTTTTTTTTAATCTTCAGAAATAATCTGCAATATATATATGACCAAACAGATATGTAATGAAGGTAGCATTTTTAACAGGATGCCTTTGACATCTCTTTCTTTGACATCAGCATTGTAATCAGCCACCAATGCTGCCATTTCAGCAGACAGTACAAAATTACCAGTCAAGAGAGAACAAAAGGAGGCAGTTGATCTTTTTTATAATGCTTTTAAATGTTACAATTCACAAATGAATGCTGATGCAGTGTATCACATAGTACAGCATAGTGCTGTGAAGCTTCATTAACAAATAAAATATTTTTCAGCTAACTGTTCTTGAAGTTAGCATCATGTATAAACTGGCCATGGTCTGACTATGATGACAAGTCCTGGATAAAAACATCTCTACCTAAATCAGTTTGCTTTTGTTTTGGTTCCCAGCATAAATAAATATTTTAAATTTCAAGCTGCAGTATGTGGGTTTTTTGCTGTCACAAAACCTTTCTGTGCAAAAAGTTCTAGCAGCTTCTTCTTCACCATGCATCTGGGTGTGAGATTATTGTGCATATGATGCTGATGCTCAATAAAAAAAATCTATCACCACAACAAACATGACTCTGTAACAAAAGCACTATATAAGTACTTAATATATTGTACCCAAATGTACATTTTCCAAGATTTTGCTGCTTTGGGTGGGAAGAGAGTGAATCAAATAGAAACCAGAAAACACTCACGACCCAAGAGTTTAAAAATCAAACTATATTGAATACCTGATATTTTGTTCAACCGAATAGCTAAAATATAGAGGAAACTAAATTTCAAGAAGTATTGAGAGCTGTCTGCTGTACACAGAGTATTTTAATTGCAGCATGTTTCAGTAACACATGCTATGATTCATACAGAAACCATTTCAACAGTTAAGATATTTTAAATATGCTGCTGTCATGGCCTTATTGGTTGATCATCACTGACGTCCTGAGTCACCACAGTAGTATAAAAATCTGCTAAGTGAAACTGGACAGTAGTTTCATTGAGTGTACTCTAGCCCACAGTTAAAGTGAGAGGCAAAATCCAAAAGGTCTGTGTGGACTTGACCTTGCAAACATTCTTAAATCAAAATCTAGAGATCAGTTTAGTCCTAAATGACACATACCAGTCAGACCCTTGAGAGTTTCTCAAATGCCAGTAAGACCTTAAGCCCTTCTTGCCCTTGTTGCAACACCTTGTGCTTCAGAAAAAGGTGGAAAATATAAACCCCACAAACCATAATGAATGTTAGAAAGCTGGGAAAAATCCTTTCTGTCCGCTGCTAGTAGACCTGAAATATATGTTACAAAAAGGGTATGAAATCCTCCTTCCATTCCTCTTTAAATAACAACTAATTTAACACTCAAAAGTTTCTGAAAGGGAGTTTTAGGGAGCCTGCCACACTGCTCATTCTTTACAGGCTGGAGTCCAGATCCTGAGACTGGAGCATGCCAGGTGTCTCCTTTGGGGCTGAGGGCTGCTGAACTGAGCTCCTTGCCGGGGAATGTGCAGCACCAAGCAGCTGTTAGGGTACTGATACCTGATTTAATGTCAGCTGAAGGAACCTTCAGGCTCTGCTGGTGACATTGGCCATATCTCACTGATTACAGCTTAGACACCCAGTGCACATACAGACACTTGTGGGAAGAGACTTAAACGAAGGATTCTTAACTTTACTTTCATATCTAGCTGGAAAGCTAGAAAGTGGGACTAAAGAAGTAGTGACTTTTTTCCCAAAGAAAATGCACTGTTAATGACAGCTGTATTTCATAATGCATAAGTGACTTAAAGTCACTGAGCTAGGAGTGCAAATTAAGACACTGCAAATAAAACTGACCAAGTGAACATGTGTGTCACATAAGCAGTATTCACATGAATAACTCCCAAAAGCACAGCAGAGAAAATGCTCTCTTTCCTTACCAAAAGGTTATGCCAGTCTCTAGCTATAATGCATATAAACTGTATTTCTTGTATCATTTGTCTCTCAGATATATAGTATATAATGTCATCTGTTTTCATAATGTCCTGTGCTGTGATGATGCCTTTTAAGAGCCTGGGAAATGGTGACTGGAGCATAGTCTGATAAGGAGGACAGGAAAGCAATTGCATTGGCCCTAAACAGCAGGACACAATCCTGCATCCTGTTACAGACTACCACAGCATGTCTGCTCCATGTCCAGCTTTTCCTTAGGAACGCACTACATGTTGCTATTTTTTCTTCAATTTGTAGTTTTCACAGACTGGGACTGACCAGTGAAGCTGGCAAACAAGATACCCAATGAGGACATGGTCCTGCTGCCAAAAAAACAGGGCAAAGAATACATATAAGTACATGGTTTGCTGGATTTTTTTACTGCTTTAAGAGTTACTTATAAACTTTATTGAAATGAGCCTTCACTAAACTTACAATATCAAGTAGAAAAATAAAGCTGCTCACAGCTACTCAAGAAGCTGAACAAGCACAAGTGGAAAAGGCCAAAACTTAAACATCAGCATTTAGGAAGCTAACCATTATTACCTTTAACACTGCTGAAAAATTCTTTCCAGACTTGTATCTGGATTCTTACTCATACAAGAAAAATGATTACATTAAGTTTTCTTAATATTGTGGTCTTCGTGTAAATGAAATGCTATGTTAAAATGTCACCTATTTGGAAAAAAATGACTTAGTGTATGTTAGACAATCATATTGACAGAATGATATTTCCTGCCTGAAATCAAAAAGAGAACTCTGTTCCCATGGGCATTTATAAAGCAACTGGAAAAAAATAAATAGCCAGTTGTTAGTTAGGGGGTGTGTGGGTGAACTTTTCAATAAGGTTTTCATTATTTTATTATTTTTAGGTGAACTATTTTCAATGATAGAATCTCATTTAAGGAGTTGATTGGAAAGAAGAGGTGATTCATTAGTTTATGTATGAGGTTATTTCTTGCTCTTTGAGTGATTTCTTTTTTTTTTTTTTTTTTAATTTTTTTGCTCTTTCCAGAATTTCCAACACAATTGAATTTTTATTTGTTCAAGAGCTGGAAGAGTGCTAAGAAAGTTGAAAATTGGGGTTGCTTACCCTGCAGTAATCCCTGTTTTCCTGCAGGGATTGGATGGCTTCTTCTGAAGCCCAGACAATATTTCCTACCTCTGACTACTACCTAGGTTAGCTGTGTTTTACTTATGTGGTAATTAAGTTTTCTACTAAATGCCCATATACAATACATTAGGTGTACAAAGCTCTAGAGCCCTCCAGTGCCTGTCATTCTGCTTCCTGTGTATCTCCTGAGGAGTAATTCCATTGATTTTAATGGAGAGATTAATTCAGCCTGCCCATGCACAACTGTGTGCTGCTGCTGTCATGTAAGCTGGTACCACAACAAGAAAAGCCAATATGAACCAGAAAAGGACATGGTAAGGCTGTTACTGCTGGAGCTTTGGGATGCTGTGATGGCCCAAACAGTGCTGTGGTTACCTGGATGGCAGCACACTGCCTTTTGGAACTGTGCTGGCTGGGGAAGAACAAAACAGGTTCTGTAAATTGTATATTGTTTTATATGTGTAGAGGTTACTGACATAGGGCTTTTAAAGGTTGTTTGCTCCGGAGTTAGAATGAGTCTAATTTAAAATACAACAACATTTGAAACGAAATTTGAGAAGGATGTGTTCAGTGAGATTTGAAAAGAAAAAAGGGGAATAAAAGCAGGAAGTTTGGATGAGAATATTATATATACTGCAGGATGCATTTCCTGGTGAACAAGAATAAAACCTTAATTCTGGAATATACTATTGACCACAGAAGTGGTAGACCCTAATTACCTGCAGACTCCATTGTCCAGTTTGAAGAAAAAAAAAAAATCACTTTTGAAACACTGCACATGTAGGAAGCAATGCCTAAGAAAAGCTGAAGACCATCACCATTTTTGGTCTACCAACCCCTGACTAGATTCCAGACTCACAAAGAAAACTAAAGAGTTGATTCATCTTTCAGAGTCCTTAAAATGTTCCCAACGAGCTGTTAGACAACACTGGACAATGGAAAAGCAAACCACCTTCCTGATCAGAGGCTCTTCTCCAACCCATTGCCCACACTCATGGAATCAAGATGGATAGAGACTTCACTGGAAGTACCGATCTTACATTATTCAAGTACACACATGTGCATGCATACTCCACCAGAATCTTTCAATGTACAGTTAAACAAGACCATGCATTCTGCTTTGGCAATAGGAAATCACTAATTTTGTATGCATATTTATAATATTATACATATTCTTACCTAAAAAATACTGGGCTCCATTAGCTGTTAATATATGGGTTTAGAGGAATTCATTTATAAGGAAATTCAAAAAGCAAAATTATGGTTAGGATCTATGCATTACTAAAGCTAACTTCTTGCTGTAAGTCTTTTTATTTATACTGTAGTCATATATGTATTTATGACTTGGAGAAATTCCAGTCATTTGGACCTAATTTCACTGGTCAGATTCCCGACAGTATATTTTAGAGGACTAGGAACACAAGACTTCAGCATTTCTGATTACAAGGTGAGGAGAATCATTCTTGGGGGAATCATGAGCTGTACATACAGCAGCCCATCCTTTTGGAAGTGGAGGAGAGGCAGATAGACTTTTATGGAAACACCGAAGATCCTTCATATGCCAAAACCATTCTCTCCTATATTATGACACTCAAATGAAAAGAAAGGCTTTCTTTTGTTGTGTGACCACAACATATTCTGAAGGTAGCGCAGTTCACACATCAGCTCTTGTTCATGTATAGTTTATGACATAAATGGAACACCAGCATTTGGAAAATGTGTGAACGTGTATCATACGGGTGAAAGAGATGTGCTGAATTGCTATCCTGAGTTATAAACCATCATAAAATAGGGTGTTCTTGGTACTGGATGTCCATAATCCAACTGTTGCAAACACTGGAAGAAGATTAAAGAGGAGATAAAGGGGGGGTTTTAAGTCATTGAATTGTGTTTTGGACTTCAAACCTTGAAATGCCCTGAAAAAAGAAGATCGTCTTACAAGCATCTCACGCAAAATAGCAAGATAAAATCAAGAAAGAATTAGGGCAAAGGAGAACAAAAAAAAATTTAGATACTGGAATGAACTAGAAATTATTTGAGAAAAAAACTGGGTAAAAATGGAACACAAGACAAAAGACAGGTGTGAATAACCTGGACAGTGGTGACCACAGCCTGGGAAACTGTTTTCTATCAGCCTGTACCAAAGATCCCTACATGCAGCAGGTGCAAATAATGAGCAGGAAATGAGAGACTTGGAGCCATGCATTAAGCCAAATAATGAAAATACTTACCTATCACTTTGAAAACATAATTTTAGAATATGTTTCATGATGGTAATCACTCAACAAAAGGCTTTTGACATAATAATGTTCAGCACTGCAATGCTTAAAAGTCATGCACTCAGCATATTTGGAAAATGGAATTCATAAAGCTGAGTCAGAGATCCAACTTAGTCCTACATTGTCTGGAGGAAAACCTAGGTCTGTAGACTGGGATTCAAGGCAGAGAGTATGTGGAACATGAAGATGCATGATCTCACTTAATCAGAGAGTTTCAGTGTGCCTAAAATGCCTTGCCTGCATTCAAACACCTGCTTAATGGTCACTGTTCAGATTTCCAGGTTCCGAGGACCTGACATCATTTCCTGCTTTTAGACACCAGTTTGCTCCCAGGGTAGTTTAAATATTTGGCCTTTGACAAAACTGAGAAAAAAGAGACTGTGCAGGAATTGACCCCATATGACCCTTTCTGGCCAAATGCCCAAACAACTATTTACAGGGCAAGGCTCCTACTCTCTGGTCTGATCTCCTTTCCCTTTCTGGCTGTAATGTATCTCAGTGATAATAGGAAGAGAAGCTAAGTCATGGTCAAATCACTCCAGGGACTGTCAGTACAGATGACCTCCTAGAACACAAAGGCTGGATGTGAAAATCCTCTTACAGTGAGCAGCTAGATCAAAGAGGTCCTTTGGCAAACAGCTGAATTATTAGGCTCTCATGCAAATGTGGCCAGAAACATCAACTTCCCCTTGCACCCATGCAGTCAGATATGATCTCAGGGATTCTAATTAGCTGTTCATCTCCAGTGTCTGACATACACTGCTGCCTAACAATGTGTATATCTAAGGGTGTCTCATACTCCCCTGGGCATGAGAAAAAATTTTTCCTAAACTTAAACTCTCGATTCTGTCTTAGAAGTGTTTAAGTGGACCCTGACAATCTGACTGCAAATCTAGTAAAAATACATGTGAACATGTCTATAAATTCTTTATTCCACCTACACCGTGGATAACAAAAGTTGCATAGGCAGCCTAAACTGCACTTTTAGTTTTTGACTACCTGTCTCTTCTACTGCAAAGGAAGACTATAATGTGATGCTTCTGGGCAGTAGGCTAGAGAGCTGAAAATGTAGAAGCATTAATATCAAAGGGATATAAGAGTAATTCAAAACAGTACCTGTGCAATGAGAATTAATAAAATGAAATAAAGAAATAGAAAGATGAAGTGAAAAAAGCACCCTGAGCATTAGAACTATTGGACTGCTGACTAATTTCCCATGGGAAGTAATGGTGGTTTTTTTGCATTTTTTTATCAAGTCCAGTCAAATGCAAGTGTTCTATATCAAATGTTCTGAGATTAAAGAAGAAAATGTAGTACTTTTTCACACATGCATCAACTTTCTGTTTCAGTGTTTTGAGTAATAACTCACTTAACTTATTCATAGTGACATAAATCTGTAGGAAATGTATTGACATAAGAAAATTCAGTACCCTATTTTGCAAGGTGCTGAGACCCTCCTCCCCAGCTGTAAGTTTGTACTCATAGATTGGAAAAATACAGAAGGTTTTCTGTTCTTCGCTGCACTTAGCATTACAGTTCAAAGGTGATTCAGTGCACAATTGTGTAATACTAAAATTGATTTCCTGGCTCAGTGAAAGCAAAAACTACATGGAAATACTACAAATGAAACCCAAGTCAAGACCATTTCTCTAATTGAGACACAAGTTAATTATCAGATAGCATGTTTTCTACAGTTTTCTGCAAATAAGAAAAAAGTCACTAGGTAAATAAGTTCAAAAATATAATAAAATTAGTGAAATTCAGGGCTATACATAGGGAGTTTGAGAACGTTCCAGAATTTTCCAATGAAAATTGTAGAAGTCTCCACCAAATATCAACTTCTTTCAGCTTAGTTCTTCCAAGGAAAATACTGATCAGCAACCATTCCTGTTGTGGTTAAATATTTATCAACATTTTGGGGTTAATTATGGATCTCATGAGAGTCAAATCTCAGCTGAAAAGTATATTTTCTGTGCATCCATGGATTATCTTAACTCAAATATTTTCCCATTATTGCAATATTTTAGTGTTCAGGGAAACAAAGGAATTGTTGATTCTTCTCCATTTTTTAATTTATTTAAAATAAGTATTGTGTGTGGTAGTCAAAATACATGTATAGAAATACAGAGGCCTCTGCTGGACTTCTTTCTTGAGACATTAGACTCTTGAGAGTAGACATTAGACATTCTTATTGAGGTATATCAAGTCCCAGTTGGTGCTGACAAAGCACACTGTTAAATAGGGTCCATTTTGATATTTACCTAGATCTTCTGTTTGTGAAGAATGGCAAAATTAGCTTTAAAAAGTCTGTGGATTCTGGAGTTGAAGTAAAACTAGTAAGACCTATAAAAGAAAAGATTTGGTTTGGAATGAAATGGTCTCAAATCTGAGTACATTCACTCAGCTGACAGTCAAAAAATGACCCAAGACAGCTTGTGGTAAGCTAGAAGACATATGAGAATTTTCGGCCACTAACTTGAATTGTACTTTTCATATCTGAAACACTTTTAATTAGAACAAGTATTTGTGGGAAAGAATAGGTTAAATTCTTCTCATGTACATACACTCATGATTAAAGTAATTAAACTGATTTAAACCTGACTCAAAACATTAAAGGTACCGACATTTTGAGCACAGTGGCTGTGCTATAAACCCAACATTTTGCAATGCAGTTACTGAAGATACAAAAAATAGAACCCATCTTTCCAGTCTGCTGATGTGTTTGGGTTTTAAGCAAGTTCTTGAAAGTCAGAGTACTGACATAAGATGTAGCTTCCCTACATAATGTATGCACTGGACATAATTTTGTTGTCATTTCATTCAAGTGCACAGTTTCATGCAACTATATTTTATATACATATTTGACAAAAGAAGTCAGGACTTAAAATCAACAGGATATGTAAATCATTTGAAAGTCCCGTAACTTTTCTTATTTTACCCTCTATTTTATATTGAAAAGCAGTGAGGGACTGGCTGGCACCATCTCAGAGTACATTGTGGTTTGTTTCCTCATTATGGAAATTTGTGGTTAACTTTGCATTTTGTTTTTTCTTTTCAACATTGTTTCATTGTTCTCTCCCCTTATGCTTGGAAGTATCTTGTTCAAAAAAGAAAAGATACTATTTCCCTGTAGAAATAAACCCAGACCCACTCATGAAGAGAACTATTCATAATATAGGGTTAGAATTAATCTGAAAAATGTCCATCTGTGTTACAGAAAGCCCTCTGATCCATGAAACTGTACTGAATGCCAGTTTGGCTTTCTGAAAGAGCTAATGTTTTACTGCTACAAAGTTTAGACAAACATTTGCTCCCTCTAAGCATTAGTCCAGATCCTTAGAGGAATAGTCATACCATGGCAGCTAATTTAGACACTTAGTGTTCTGTTCATCATTTTCCAAAGATGGCTAATCTAGTCAATGGGAAGAAACAGAGCCCTACAAGGGCTAAAGTCAAGTAACTATAGGGCTGTGTATCTTTCTCCTCTTCTTGTTTGAGGAGTAGTTAACGACACTGTTAGGGATGCTTGGAAACTAAAGAGAAGAATCACACTGTTTCACTACAATAATATTATTCATTCAAGCTCCTCTGCCTCTTGTCCAAATAAGTGTGTCTTTCATTCCTCTTTTGCCATCATACCAGAAGGAAACTCAGAAAGATTCATGGAGGGCAAGTGCTATGTCATAAAGTGAAAGGAAACAGATGGTCACCCATGACCTGAACAGTAACACTGCAAATAAGCAGTCAGGGCTGAACATCTGCACTCTGGTTTCTATAAGCAATAGGAGAGACAGGGTTCTTTGCTCAGCTTCATCTGACAGTTTTTCATAGGTATTACTTTATATGTTATTGATTTGTAGACTAGGATATTTATTTACTGATTGAAAGGTAAATTTCAGATTTAATTTTACAATTGTGCTACCCAACAAAGACTTGAAGGCAGTTTTATGCAAAATACAATAAAAGGAAGAATTTGGGTCCTCTGTGTGGGCGTGTGTACACTTTTTTTTGAGTCTGTGTATAAATACACATGAAAATCCTCATGTGAACCACGAACCAAAACAGAATTTCAGTTAAAAACAAAATGCTTACAATGCAAACCAAAGTCCATGGTCAGTGGTGTATCCCACAGACACTCTTAGTAACACTGTACTTCCATGAAGATAAGAAGTCTACCAATATAATCAGAATCTTCATTATACACCATTCCATTACTAATTCAGAATTTCTGAGAGTCCTTTGCTTTATATTTCTAGCAAGGAATATGCTCTTCCTCAAAATGTTAAGTTCTGCTGATTGACATATAAATTAACTTACTTGAAAGTAGCAAATAGCCTAAAACAGCAGAAATACATAACACAGCAGTTATTCATCTCTTAATAATGCCTCTTGTCAAAGAGCAAGCAGTTTGGTTCTTTCTTTTGGGGTTTTTGTTGGGTGGCTTGGGTATGGGTTTGGTTTGGTTTTTTTATTGGGTTTTTTTTTTGGTAAACAAAAAGGAAAAAAATTACACTAAGAATGAAGATAAGTAACTAACTTGCAACAGAACCTGTCAAAATATGAATAGTGATTGTTTCTAATTCATTGGTCTCATTTTCAATGTATTCCTTTGTATTCTATAGTGTAACTATATAGAGTACTGTATACTCTCTAGTTATCAATGGTTCATTGTCAAAAGAGAAGAACATACTGTGTGAGTATCCATGGGAGTCTGCTCCAGATCTGGTATCCACTGACCTGGACAGGAGAATAAAGAGGATACTTTTTAAAAGTGCAGATAATTACATTTTCAGATAACAAGATAGGGAGGACAGCCAGGAATTAAAACTCACATTGAGAAACAGGAGGTAGAGATCTGGGCTTAAAACCAGTCAATAAAAATCACCATACAGATTTTAAGGTTACCATAAGAATACTAAAAGGTCTGGCACTATAAGATTATGTACAAAGCAGCTGCCTTGTACTTCATGTAGACCCCAAACAAATATTATGTGTCCATATAGTCGTTCTGTATGCTGGCTGTTCATCTATGCTCCAAATAAATAAAAAAAATAAGCACTGGGGCCTTGACTGTGTGTAAGACATTCAGCATGTGTCAACAGCATCATCCTGCTGCAAAAACTTATAAGCACCATGCTGGTAAACCTTAGCTAGTTTCCCTGCACTTGAAAGAAGGTGTGGACCAAGCAGAAACTGGAAGACAATGAGAAGAATCATCTGGTGTCTAGAAATAATATCTTGGAGGAAAGAATGAATACATTTAGTAGTTTACACTGAAGAGAAAGTAAAAGTGAGAGTATGATAACATGATCCCAAAAATATCAAAGATCAAAATAATCTGTTTTCTCAGCTTATGGTGGATTGCATTCAAAGGGCAAAAAAAGAAGATTTGGGTTAGGTAAAAAGACAAAAACCTGTATGATGGTAGAAGAAAATGAGGCATTGCAAGAGATGGGCTGAGAAATTTGTGGAATCTTCGTAAGTGGAGGTCTTTAATACTGTATAAACAAGGAACCATCAGGAACAATGAAAGTAAAAGTGATTATGTTTGAGTTACTGATGAGGCAATCTGACAAAGTACCTTAAAGGAATACATTTTAGTAAAACAATCTTTGAATCCCACCATTCTACATAGGAAACATATTCCAATATGATTGCGACAGTATCTAAAACCAAATTTTTCAAGATACGTATTTTTGATCCACACAAAATATTCAGAACTTCTCAATAATCCTTGTGGCTTTGTTGACCCAACCAGACTGTTGAATTTCACCTCAATAGTAACTGTAGAGCTAAAATAGGCATGTAAACAGCAGAGTAGTCATGTAACTCTTCCATTTTTCCTGCCATGCAGTGATATTCTCAAAAAATCTGAAAAAACTAGGTGGGTAGTTCTTGTTTGCAGCCATAATTCAGATATTGCAGTCAGTGAGCACGCATAGTGTTTCAAGTGCTGATTTTCCAGTTTTTTATGTGAGGCACAAGCCATTTAAAACTAAGCTTTTTAACCTGGTTGTATCTGAGCTCCAGACAAACCCATTTCGTTACCCTGTCTGCACTTATTATTACAATCAGAGGAGAATGGCTTTAACTGAACAACACCATATTTTAAAATACTGAGGCAAGGATTAAGTATGAAAATACTTTAACCATAACAACCGCACAGCAACAATAGATCAAGGAGAATTGAATGGAAACTATATCAGCTGCAGAGTGATTTTGTTCCTGTACACTATCAGAAAATACGGAGTTTTGACTGAAGTGGCTAATGATGCTGGACAGCACCTTCAATACCTCACTGGGAAATTCAGAAACTCTGCCCCAGGAAGTAACAAATCCCATGGAACAGCATTTCTGAAGTAGTTGTTCAGGGAGATCTCAGGAGTGTGATGTGAACCACCAGTCTCCAGTCACCTGGAACTTGTACTCATCACCATGACAAATGCTACAAGTTTCTGAACCATAATCCTTCCAGTTAGCTCTCTGTATATTCTTGATAGGAAAGAAAATGTTTTTTAGTTTGACCTAGCTAATTCTGTACTATATCAGAACAAAACTACCACATTTGAATAAAAATAAATTATTTTTAATGAAGTATAGCAATGAATAGGGACAGCTAAAGTGCTTGCATATTTTTGTGACAAAGGCCAATATAACATGTTAGACAGAGAGATGTGCCAAATTTTACATGACCAGTTCCATCAGGTTCATGAGTTTGGAATTTGTATTTTTTAATTCACAAACATCAGAAATAGCAGACCATGTGAAGATTCACAAGTGCAATTTATCTTATAAACAAACCGCAATCACACCAGACTGAACAAGGTTAGCCTTGGAAGGAAGAAGAAATGGATGACAGCAGGGGAGGATTCATCTGATCAAATGTAGACTCCTACAGTGCAAATCTGATCTAGCCAGCTGGATTATCCTTCTTGCTAGTGGAGAAAAACAAGTACACATAGGGTGTTATTCCTCACATCTTACTTAGGATAGGTCAGATTAATTATGCCCCGCAGTGCCTTTGTCTTTCTTAAGACTGTAAATGGAGCCTAGGAAAAGTAGTTCAAATATAGACAGCTAGACTGCAGACTTGCAAAGTGATGTGATATGAATTCCACTCTTAACAACCAACCAGAAGTTATGCAGAAAAAGGAAGCTAAAAAAAAACCTAGTTAAGCAAGAAACCCATTATTTTCTTGTAAAGTTTTCTGAGGAAACATTTGCTGGGAACATAAACCTACTAAAAGCAAAATATTTTTCCTGATAAGATTAAAAAAAAAAAAATTGCAAAAAAACCTATTTCAATTTCATTTTCATTCCTCTTCCATTTTAAGCATTTATTAAGTTGTCTTTTCCTCTCTTTCTCCAAGTGGCTCCAATGGAGATAAAAAACCTGAAGATTTGGTACTAATGAGAGGCTAAAAGTACAGCTATAGACTCAACTCCATCATGGTGTGTGTCTTTGTTGACTTCAGTAGAATTCCGCAAAATGAATTTGACCTTGGATGTTTTCAATCAGTGTGTTCCAAATGAGAAAAAATTGTTGTTAGTAAAGACCAAAGAGGGAAATAAATCAAAGACACAAAGGGCAGCCAGTCGTCCAATTCTCTCTGATGCTCAGTGGGAATTGGGTGCTTAACAGCCCTTAGTATCCTTGAAAATCTCCTCATGGGATTTGGAAATGAAAAGAGAAATGGGTGACCTTTTTTACCTTCCAAAAATTACTCAGTGAGAAGTTAGGTCTTTCTGTTGTTTTGGGGTGGAGAAATGAAAGAGAGGCAGAAAGACTGAATAATGTTTTTATAAGTAAAATTTTACCATAGTGGATCACTCCAGTAAGTAAGTGGGGGGAAGGGATGTCATTTGTTTGTTTCAGTTTTCAAAACGTGTGTTTGAACCAGTTTGCTTTCCTTTGTGAAAAGGCAAGGTAATAAAAAAAATCCATGTCTAGATCAAAATAGTTCCTGTTCTGAAGGGAACATGTAAGGTTCCTGCAAGAACGACAGTCACAGCTTTTAAAAAATACAAGCATGAGAAACACATACTTTTGCAAGATTATATAGGTATTAATTAACTCAAAGAGCTGATCAGTCTGGAGAGCTGTCTCTCTCCCTTCTCATACATACATTAGATTCCCTGTCTCCTTTCATCAACCACATTGAAATTAAAACAACAAATGTATATCATTTGCACATGGTGTGGTAGGTAGGAGAGAAGTCATTAATATATATGGACAAAGTTTAAGATTAAAACATGAATCTCATCCCAGTTGTGAGGATAAGTCAGGGTTGAAATGAATTCAGGTCTCTGGACCACTTTGCCTTAACCCAACCATCCATACGGCAAATTACCTGGAATGATTAGATTGCAGAATTGTACCCATGGGCCCCTTACCCATTAAGCAGGGGGTGCTAGAAACTCTGCCACTGCTTCAACAGAAATGAAAAGGGCAGCTAACACTATACAGGATGTTTCTGTTCTGCAGCAAGTGCCAGGAAGGCAGCAGCTTCTAATCCCTGCTAGGGAGTTCCCCTGTCCTTCCTCTTTTTTACATGCATTTGATTGAAAGCTTTTTACTCATTCCTTGCACAAAAAGGAAGGTAAACACAGCTGTAGGATTTTAATGGCCTGAAGATAAGTGCACATATTTTTGTTGTTTTGGTATTGCAGGCTGTTGACTGAATTTCAAAGAAAGCAGTAACAACAGAACAGTGAGGGATTGTACTGACTCAGGAGATGCATTAATATTCAGACCATTCTACCAAATATGCTTGGGAATATTGTCAAGTATAATAAATTCACCACAAACTCCTGAAGTGCTATACATTGCAGCTTACTACAGGCAGCTGGTGAAATCTTAGGTAACTGACCAAAAGCATGAATACATGCTTTATAAATGATTCAGGCCTCAAGCTCCCTTTGACTAAGTGAGAATATGCAGCCAGGTATAAAATGAATAGAGGGGCAATGGCCTTTGTTAAAACAATATAAATGAACACGAGCATGACATGGTTATAGCATGTGACTGTACTCAGAGCATGCTGTACATATCTGATGCCATTACTCGTATTAAGTTCATTGTGTGAATGCTGACAAAGAAGAAAAGGAATTATTTAAGGTCTGTGAGTCTATTCTGTTCTAAAGATCATTTAGCTCCATGCAGTCAGATTATATCTTGCAATGAACATTTGTATTTCAGGGTGGTAGAAAGCTAAACTTGACACCATATAGACATTTGGAGATGCTCTGAGAGCGTGTCTATCCCCTCAAAAAAAACCAAACCAAACCAAACCAAAACAAAAAAAACCCCAAAACCCTACCAGAATAAGCAGTATAGAAGGCTGAAGCAGAACTGAGCCATAATTCTGTACATATATGTGCATATACCTAGTGTACAGGAATTGTCTCTCAGTATGAGTGTTTGCTATACATATCTACTCTTCTCTCACAGATGTGAAACAAAGCATCTTCACTACAGTCACTATACATCTAGAATGATTCTAAATTATTATTACTTTATCCAGGCTCTTTGCAACTCTGTATCCAAGAAATACCCATTTGCTGAAATTTTCTTCAATTACATGTACAAAAATCATTTTCACATTAGATTCTCCTTTTCCTATTGGAATAACATTTCAGACATGCTACTTGACTCCCAAAGATAACAGACCCTTAAACATGCTGGAAAACACCTCTACTTTCCTGAGAAGTATCCAGGTCTATGAGAGGTCCTGCAATTGGAGCAAAATTAGGTGAAAGCCTAATAGAGGTTGAATTTTACTGCTTTGACCTGACTGTTGTTAATGCTCCAGTTAAACCTCCTAGTCAGAAGGAACAAAAAAATAATTTACAAAAAGAATAAACAATGTGTGGTTCATAGCAGAACACAAATTATTATAAACTAGATGGGTGACTCTTTGGAATTACACGGCTCATCCGTGAATTACAATATAAAAAACATTTACACTTTGTAATTTGAGGGAAAGTATTTTTTCTGGTCACAACAACTTTATATGCTGTACCATAAAGAGATCACCTGTCCTGAAAAAGCTGAATTTAAGATGGTTGTTCACTCAAGGACTACCTACAGTTTCACTAACAATATTCCTTGCCTATTCACAGTCACTTCCATATACTGCTCTGGTAAATAATATACATATTAAGCAGAGCATGTACCAAAGCAGTAAATAACTGAGTAAACCTCCACTTCAGTTGCAGCCCAACTGGAGTGTTCATTGCCTGTTACATGTGTTTAATCTGCACACAGATTATTGCAAATTTGTGAATTGGTGGACAACCACTCACATGAATGACTGATTGGCCATATTTGTGCATACACAATCAAGAAGCAGGTAGGCTGGAAAGGCACTCTAAGATCAGGTCCAACCATCAACCCAGCACTGACAAGTCTACCACTAAACTATATTCTGAGTGACACACCTACACATCTTTTAAACACCTCCAGGGATAGTGATTCAGTTAATTCCCTGGGCAGCCTGTTCCAAAGCCTGTCCACTCTTTTAGTGAAGAAATTTCTCCTAATACCCAATCTATATCTCCCCTGCAACAATTTTAGGCCATTTCCTCACTTATTGCTTGTGAGAAAAGACTGGCCCTGACCGTGCTGCAGCCTTCTTTCAGGCAGCTGTAGAGAGTGAGAAGACCCTCTCTGAGCCTCCTTTTCTCCAGGCTAAACACCGCCAGCTCCCTCAGACGGTCCTCACATAATTTACTCTCTTGACCCTTCCCCAGCTCCACTGCCCTTCTCTGGACTTGTTCCAGCACCTCAATGTCTTTCTTGTAGTGAGGGGCCCAAAACTGAACACAGGATTTGAGGTGTGGCCTCACCAGGGCCGAGTACAGCAGGACAATCCCTGCCCTCAACCTTCCGGCCAGCGCATTGCTGATCCAAGCCAGGATGCCATTGGCCATCTGGGCCACCTGGGCACACACTGGCTTATGTTCAGCCAGCTAACAACCAGTATCCCCAGCTCCTTTTCTATTGGGTAACTTGATGTAACCCTTAAATTCAGTGCCTGCATCTCTGCTTGAATCAGATGTCTCTGCATTCCTGCATTCTGCACATACAATTGCACAAAGAAAAAGGTATGAAAAAAGGAGGTTTAAAATGTGGTGAGATAAAGCATTTTAGACACAAACCCAGCATTTCAGAACTACATCATTCTAGTGTATTTAATTACAGGGAACATTGGAAGCAGTATCTAATTAGCTGAGCACTTGGGGCCTCAAATTTCTCATGATGTTTTCAGGAAAATATTTCACAAATATCTATCATTGCCTGCATGGGTTGTAAACAGAAGGAAAAATAATCAAACACAGAAATTTGAGTACTTTCAAAATAATAATCCTTGTATACAATATTTTCAAACAATTTGGAATGTGAAAATAAATCCTTATGCTGTGAAACTGAAAATCTTCAAGAAAACCTTAACTGCAGTCATATGGCTGCTTCAGCACAGAAACACTACCCATAAAAAACAAGATGAATCAGCCCCTGATTCCTAGACTATTTTTGCAGCCCTGGCTCAGTTCTCTAGAATGAGACAGCTGCATTTACAAGGAATCCTCTCTTTGTCTGGCATATTCTCTTTCCTCCAGATCTTGAATGCTTTGAAACAAGAAATCCAAGATCAGAGTAATTACACAAAATCAATCAGGTACATTGGTTTTCCAGTGGTGTCACGGTGACACGACAGCAGGAATTCCCAAATTCCACAGACATGAATAATCCAACAGCCTGTATTCCTAGTGTTATTCTTGATATGGATTTCACCATTAAACTCAGACAAGTGACTGTAATATAAATAGGAAAGCTTGACTGGAAACACAACAGGCCCTTGGAGAGAAATTGGATTTTGACCCAAATTTTATGTCTGGTACCAATCTATACTGGGCTAAGTCAAATCATGACCTGACATTCGGGCAAATTCCCAGCTGGCTTTTACAGTGACAGTTCTGGCTCACCCTTAATGCTTTCTCTAGCTTTGGAGATACAAGATAGGGGTTGAGGGTTCTAGTTTTCAATAATATTCTCTATTTCAGGCCCAGAAAAGCGGAACTAAATTTAGTTAGAATTATGCAGAAAAGTCTTTTTCTTCCAAGTATATTCTAACATAAAGGAACATTGGAGATAATATCTTACAGAACTGGATATTATTTACCTGAAATTCCTTACAGGATACTGTAAAGACATAGCTAGCAGTATTATCTTTGCTAATGAGATGACTTCCTGAGAGTTTGGTATACAAAGGATTAGAAACACCAATTGCATTTATATCAGTGCATGAATTACAAGTAATGACAGTGAAAGAATCTTTAATAAAAATCACAATAACTTCCTCTGGAAAACAGTCCTATAACTTTAATTGATTTACAGTATTTTGTTAAAAGATACTTAAATTCTTAGGAGCAAACTGAATATGTCTTATTCTGAGTTTTAAAGGACCTGCAGTTTGTTCTGAAGAGATCTTATGAATCTATGGAAGAGTTTATAAGCAGAATTTTTATTACAGTTTATATATTTGCAAAGATTAAGGTGTACAGTAACTACTTTATTTACCAAGTCTTATAGTAGAGGGGCAAACATAATAATAGCAATTAAAATGGAAAACAGCAGGAACACTGAGCACAGCAGTCTGGTTACAATGGAATTCCTGCTGGTAGGACAACAGGAACAGATCAAACAAGAAGCAGTACTGAAGAGAAAAGGAGCCAGCAAAAATAATGAGCTTTTAAATTATAAACAGAAATGGACAACCTTCTCTTTAAACAATGTAAAAAAGGTGAATATAAAATTCAGTTACATGAAATAGGCAGAAAGCCACTATGAATAGAAACACTGTAGACAAGTTATTATAGAATGAAGGTTGTTTGCTGCATGGTTGTCAGTGAAAATGTATTGCTCTTATATTCCTTTCAAAATTAAAATGCTGCATCTGGGGACAGCTGTTGACTGATAAGGAAGGACTGCCTGGATTTCAGTGACATTATTTCTCTGCAACAGCATGTAGAAATTAATTTAGTTAAAGGGAAGACATGAAAATAAAACTGAAATAGTATGGATTTAAAGATGCTTCTTTTCCAAAACCCAGAGTTTATTATTATTATTGTCATTGTTGTTGTTATTATTATTATTATTTAGCTTTTATTTCCCTTCAATTTCTGGTGCTGAAATATGTTTCTTTCAGATGATTCTCTCCTGTCTGCAAATCCAAACAACTGAGATGTAATGACAGTTGTGAGCATTAGGAAGAGTATTCTATACATGTTTTGATTGAACATTTTTCCATTCTGTATCCTATTTTTAAAGGTTTTATATTAGTTGAGTGAATATCAGCCAATACAAGATTTGCCTGGAAATGGACCAATAGCCACACCTTTGCTGTCATTTGTGCACAATGCCTAGGGAATACAATACCTGCTTTATATAAAAATACTCATTTAAAAAAAAAATGAGATCAGGCTTTTTTTTTTTGCCACCTAGAATCAGAAAGGAAACCATAAACAAGCAATTCCCAAATGCTGTACTGGATGATGGTTCTCATACATCCATATTTAGGGATATTTTTATATTTTTCTTGGAAAAAAATTGCTTTTGTGTTTATCTCACTGCAATTCAGTATCTCTTGCTTGGAAATAATCTTATTTAATATTTCCTAACATTCTGTGGGAATAAAGGTTCATTCCCAATATTCCCGCTGGAAATCTTAATTATAGGTTGCCATGAAAAGCTGAGTTATTAAGACACAGTTCTACAACTTTCCAATTTTACTTATAGTACAAAAGGTGATTCTTGTACTACAAAAGATGCAGCGACTGCCTGAAAAAATATCTACAGATCAACAATTTAATATTTAACAGAGGAGATAGAACACTTTTCTCCTGCTCAGGAATGGAGCTCAAAAACATCGCTACTGTGATCCCTAGATCTCCTGATTCTGATGAAATTTTATTGCTATGACAGTGTCCTACTCAAACACCAGTGTCTAGACTCATATGACACAGCATTAATAATTTACCCTTTTATTTATAAAGCTCATCCCCTTTTACAAGTCAAGATGCTCTACGATAACTACTCAAGATGTTCAGTGTATTTTAAATGAGGTCACAATAACTTTTGATAACATGACAAAGAAGGCCTTTACAAAGCTTTCAAATGGCAAAGAAATTTAAAAAGCATTAAGTTTTCAGAGGGAAGCACTCACTACAAAAGTACCAGATAACCTTAACTCTGCCCTTTCTGTATGTGAGTGCTGTCCTTCTTGGCACCTAACTACCTATTCTTATTAAAACAAAAGCCTGGTGCTTTCTCACTCAGTGCCAGGGTGTACTGTGCTCAGGGAACACAAGCTGTTCTACACTCCATTTGACCCACACAGTCTATTTGCTGCACACAGGCAAAGCCCTTCTCCAGGCACTTCAGCACAATTCAATGTGCTTGGTCTTGCTGAGTGTCTCACAGGTAGTGGGACAGTCTGGCCATGAGCCTGCTCAAGCCCGTGAGGATCTTTTTATACATTTCACTGCACTTGTGTTTGACCTGAAGGAGCTGGATGTCCTATGGAAGAGCAGAACGTGGTCCTTTAAGCAGGGGTGGTGGCCTGACACATAACAATTGGGCACAGCTGAGGATGAAATCATTCCACAGGGAAATTGTGCTTGTGGTGCAGATTTCCAGTGGAAAAAATAGAGTCCTCCCTGCCCCACAGAAAAGAGAAAGAATAAACAAAAAGCAGTTTATCAGTAACTTGCTTTGAAACGTAAAGTGTACTGAGCAAAATACATCCTTGTGAAATAACTCCAAGTCTATATGCACAGTCATGTGTGGCATGTAAAGAAAAGGCTTTTTCTCAAAACATTGTAATTTTTGTGCATCTGCCTTCATACACACATATTGAGTCTGAACACAGAGAATCTGAAAAAAAAAGCAGTTTACATGTGCATTATGATGCAGAGAAATAAAATAATTATTTTTGTGAAGTTACTGAAAAACAAATCCCGGAGGCACTCTCAATCCAAATCTCAGCTTTCCCATCTACTGCAAAAACGTACAATTGCTTCTCTCTTTTGAAAATTAAGGTCTTTTCAATAAAATGTCCTTCCTATTCTCCCCTCCTACTAACTCCTTCTCTCCTTGGGGATAGAAACATACCAGCTTTTCTTGTTACAGTTCTCAGAGTAAAAACATCTCCCTGGCAGCAACCAAGCAAAAATCTTTTAAGTAAGTGACTCATAAAAAAGAGAGAAAAAAATGAAACTCTGTGAGATCAATTTGGACTGTTTAAGATAATTCAGAGCTGCCCATAAAGAAAAACAATCCTTAGTTCTTCTCTGTCAGGCCTGTATTTCTTCCTTTCTCCTGGAACTTGTACAGATGCATGTACAAGATCAATGAGAAACTAATGCAGGTGAAAATAAAATCAAGGAAAAAAAATCTGTTTTTATTCAGTTGAAGTCCTGGTCTCACAAACATTACCCACTTGTTTTTGGAGGTTTTTTAAACATTAAAATCTTAATCATACAGAAGAATCTATTTTAAAGGACAGTTGCTCCCTCCCAGTGCCAGTGAGGAGTAGCTGGCCTGAAATTTTTCTCAAGATGAAGACCTCAACAATGTTCATCACAGGAAAACTTCCATCACTGTAGCCAGGAATTTATATAAGTCAGGAAAGAAGAAAGACTTGAATAACTGTGTCCGCATTTATCTGTGCAAACAGTGAAATTCACAGTTAAACAAAAGAGGGGAAATCTTATTAAAATTCATATTAACTGTGGTATTTTAAAAAACATTTTGAAAAGAGAAGTTAAATGTTATTTAATAATTTGAGATAAATGTCCCAAAGAACTAAGTCTCACAACATACAGAAAATATTTTAAGATAATGCATTCATCACACATAATCAGTGAGGGGTCTGGGGCTTTGACCTGTGTTTTTCCAGGGCAGATACAAAGTCAACTTTTTTGCAAAAGTCAATCTGTTACAAAACATGAGGCAGCTAACAGAGCATCATTGGTGCTTATTAAATATCCTGCACACTTATTGTTTCAGAAATCCTACAAGTAACAATAGATCAAAATACAGGTCCATGAACCAGTTCAAATGTTAGCTGTCTAACTAACATATTCTCCAAGCTTTCTTCAACCAGTGTCCTTGAGGAAAACTGCAAAACCAGATGGGTTTGCTGCTGCTTTCTGAGACTGGCACTGCACTTCTGTTTTCAAAGCTAATGTTTCACAGCCTTTCTCTAATTTAAAAAGCATCTGACTCAGAAAAATGTTCTTTTCTGTGTAGAGAAAGAAGGCAGGATTGCTTTCCAGGGCACATCTGCGCCTCTCCTGAAAACTCAGGGAACGACTCGTGACTGCAGGAGCGAGTGATTCCTTAACCAACTGTGCCACCATGAGGCCAGAAAACTCAAATGCACTAAAATCACACAAGTACCTTTGCTATCAAATGTTTTTAGAATTAAGAGCCTTCATATATATGTTTTAGAGATTTAGAAATTTAGGAACTCATAAAGTCAACCAGAGAAAATGCTACTTTATTTCAAATTAATTACAAATGGTTTGCCAAAGCACTGGAATTCACATTGACTTTTTTTCTCTGTCCTTTGTATTTACCAGTATGTACAAGTTTCAGAAATTACAGAGTGTGAGGGTTAAGAAGAGTGGTATTGAGCATTATATATGAATAAGGTATGGCTTCATTAACATGAATTTTTTTCCAGTTCTTGCAAATTAAACTTACGTACCTTCAGCATCTATTAAATGCAGCAACATCATGTGGGGCCCCAAAAATACCTGTAACTGTATTGGCAACCTAAGGCACCCAAACAGAAGTTTACAGTAAACTGTTAATAAATATTGAAAGCATTCCTGTCAACCAAGCAGTTAATGAACTCTCCCAAAAAATAGGACCTAGAGTCTCAGCCCCCTTTCTCCACAAAGGGATAAAGATCCACTGTCCAGGAGCATTCCTCTCCCACCACGTAGGGGTATGCAGTGAGGGTGGAAAATGGACTGTGCACAAAGGAATGAGAGGGAAAGGGCAGACAAGAAAGAGGGAGAAAGATTGTTTTCATATTCTAATTGGGGCCTGTTTACCAAAAATTTTGGGAAGTGGGGAACAGAGAGCAGAACTCAGGTCTTCCCCTCCCAGCCAGATGCTAGCAGTACCATGTTATGGATCCATATGCTCAAGTTCAACAGAAGAAGAGGGATTCTTTCACCTTCAGCTCAATTCCCAGGTGAGCAGGGTAATCTCTTGGTGAACAAAGACTTGAGTAACTTCAACCCAAAAAAAAAAAAAAAAAGTAAAACTTGTCAGTGGAACCTGCACCTCTGGGATGAAGGTGAAGATAAGGAGGAAAATGAGAAAGGTAGTATGCAGACTCAGGGGCTGGCAGTGTGGCTGGTTGGGTTATTTCCATTCACCCTGAATCATTAGGGGAACCAATCTGCCACATCCTTAGAGTTGATCCATACACTGCATCTGATGTTTTCCCCATCTCCTAATCCCCCAGAACACCTGCAAAAGTGAAGTGAAAAGAGGTAGAACAAGATTTACATTACTCCTACTCCAAATTCCTTTCTCATTTTTAAAAGCACAGAGAGTAAAAAGACCATATAAGGAGCACATTCCACACATATCACAACAAGAAACACTCTGTTCAAAACAAAGTTACTCACTGTCATTGCCTATGTGCAAGTACATATGGGGTACAGTCATATTTCAGGTTCCATCAACAAGATGGACAAAAAGTCTCAGTTCAAAACCCTGAACAAAGGTAGGAAGTCGCTTTTGAGACACCACAGGATTTCTCAAACACCTGCATGATGATGTCAAATATAACACAAATCTAGGGGGAACCTGTAGCTGAATCAAAAGGTCTCCATGGGACCTACACTTTAGCAACAGAACCATGCCCTAAATCATGCCCTAAATTGTTGCAGTGGCATGGCCCACTAGGGAACTATACAAGTGAGCAGATTTTAGTATTCAAGAAGCCATGGATTAAAACCACCCCCCATGGGGGTGGTGCCCTCCTGTCTCTGGACTTTTGCCCCTGGTTGCCTGATGCTTATTCATAGTGTTAATTGATTGTGTATCAGATCCGAGGGCTCTCAGGTATTGAATGTTCAAAATTGGGGCCATTGCTTTGTTTGGCCTCCCCTGTTTGTTCTGTATTGGCCAAATGTCTCTGTTCCATGATTCACACACTGGCTCGTCTCCTCGCCCTGCCCCAGGGATGAGCAGCTGCCATTTCTCAGCACACCATATAGTTGTGTTATGTTCTCCTCTATGAGGAAATAAAAGTTTTAAAATATGTTGGCTTTGATGGTCCACCTCCAACCTTTGCAACAGCTCCAATATCTCCTGCCTTAAACGGGGCTTTGGGGCCACCGGCAGCAGTGACTCCGAGTTCTGCCCCACCTTCGATCTCGGGGCCAGGCAAAGGCAGCACTCCAGGCAAGAAGCCACTGGGGCAGGAAGAAGGTACCTCAGCAAACCCGAACACTAAACTAAATAGTTAATTCTTTTGGTATCAAGGACTCATGTAGACAATTACCTATAAAAAACTACATTTCAGTTTTCTAGTCCAGAACAAGTTCCCATATGTAAGGTTTGAACTGAAATATAAGACCTTGCAACCTGGCAGACCATTTAGACCATCTAGATAGCCAGACAGAGGTATTTATGCTTTTGAGATGCCTCACTTGGACCTTAGGTGCCTCTCCAGAAGACCTGGAGCTTCCCACAGGTCCTGTGTCATCACTGCCAGTCCATGCAGATGCACTGAATCCCCAGTGGGCCTCAGAGAGCAGTGAATACCTTTTGTATAGGTAACCAAATAGAGATTCTAATGAACTTCATTCAACCCAGCTGAGATAAATGTCTGCTCATGGAAGCAGCAGCAGGCAACTTTTCAGAGCAGAGACTGGACTCAAATGCAGTCTTCACACAAGATGTTGATAGAGATGAAACATCTCCCTCCTTAAGTGAAGGCTCTAACTCTGACCTGTGGTTTCCAGCCTGGAAGACCTGTGAATCCCTCTTAAAGACTCAAAAAAAATATGACTGGGAATTTTGGACATATATAGAGCAAACTACATAGCAAACTACTTGTAAAAGATTTATTTGATGTTGTAGGTCTCACACCTCTAACGCAAATAATTTAAGTGTCCACTAACAAAAAAACAATTGAATGCAATGCCCTTAAGCTCTCATAAAGAGAATGAGACCTTCAGCTGCTGTTCCTTCTGAATAAGAAAGCTGGGGGAGACTTAAGCCAAATGTGTGAATTCTAGCCTAACTGCTGCCTCAGAGAGACACTTGTGTGCTGCTTCTCTGAAAATTCCCAACTGTCTGGGTTAGCTGACCCCTTGCTCAGGAGCAGCAGTTGTTATGAATCCCATCACAGATGACTGATGCCTATTCTGCACTGCAAAAGTAACTTTGGCATCTATGATGGAATGGTAAAAACTTTGAATGATAATTCTCAATAGAAACCTTTTTTTTTTCGGTCTGTTTTCATTTCTCAAGCTGCTACAGGACCAGCAAAAGAGAAAGCTACAAAACTACTCAATTAACTTTTAATTTTTTAAATTTTCATATTTCTTAATAATAAAGTAACAAAGAAAAGAATATTTAATTTTAACATCATTGTAATATGTCCCTTTAATTTAATAACCTGAAGAACACACTAATTTGAGGGGCTGTACTGGAAAACACATAAGGTTTTTTTACAGGGAAGGGTAGCATTTTAAATCATGTTCAAAGAAGTTGCTCCTTTTATTAATTTTATTTTTCCTGCAATGTTTTATAACTAAAACCCAGCATATTCACACACATGTACTCACACACAAGGTGTCTGTTTGGAAGTTCCGCTTTAAAGACAAGAGTCAGTATCTTCAAATTTGTCAACTTCTGCTCACTCAGATGGGCACCTGCTTTCCTTATTCTCTGCTGCCCCATGTTTTTGCAGCCCTTGCACCTGGGTTGGGGCAACCCCTGGTATCAACACAGGCTGTTGGATGAACAAATCAAAAGCTGCCCTGCTGAGAAGGACTCAGGGCTGCTGGTGGATGAGAGGCTGGACATGAGTGGGCAACGAGCACTCACAGCCCAGAAAGCCCAAACAGGTCCAGGGCTGCATTCAAAGCAGTGTGGCCAGCAGGGTGAGAGTAGGGATTCTACTCCTCTGTTCTGCTCTGGTGAAACCCCACCTGCAGTGCTGCATCCAGCTCTGGGGTCCCAGCACAGGCAGGACATGGAACTGTTGGAGTGAGTCCAGATGAGGGACACCAAGATGATTATCAGGACCTTTCCCAGGAGGAAAGGCTGAGACCAAAGCCTGAAAGCCTGGAAAAGAGAAGGCTTCAGGGTGACCCAATTGCGGCCTTCCAGTACCTGAAGGGAGCCTACAAGAAAGACAGAGAGGGACTTGTAGTGACAGGAAGGGGGAGAGTGGCTTTAAACTAAGTGTAGGTTTAGAAATGAGGAAGAAATTATTTTGTGTGAGGGTGGTGAGGCACTGGAACAGGTTGCCCAGAGAAGTTGTGGATGCCCCATCCTTGTGAGTATTCAAGGTCAGGTTGGTGGGAGCTCTGAGCAACCTGATCTAGGGAAAGGTTCTCTTTTACTACACAACTAAAGACAGGACTCAGAAATAGACTTTACATTTATAAAAAGTAATGGCTCAAAAGATCTAGTTGGATCTATTTAACTTCTAGTTCTGAACCCTATGTCATAACAACATTACCAAATACACCACAGCACTATGAAAAGCAATACCTAGATATTCTAATGGAAGAAAAGTAAAGCCAAATCTTATCCTTAGAACTACAGAGAAAACCAATTTTTTTTTTTTTTTTCAGAAAAGAATAGTTGTATGGCATTCAAGTGTACCCATTCACTCCTTTGGAATTCTATCATAGATTTTGCTGCATACTATTTTTTCCCCAGTTTATTTCAATATTCCTTCATTCTTCAGACTACCTCAGAAAAGCACCATTACTTAAGATTACTGCCTCATTTTAATACATCATGTTACCAGAATTCCTAAATAATACACAGGTAGCCATAGTTTATTTTCCAGTAAGATGATTTTTAAAACATGCTGATCTTGACAGCTTTCCTGACTTGAAGAAAATAAGATTGTCAGAATTTGGGAGAGAAGATCAGGAAAATTTTATCATATATTTTACCACTATGGTCTTCATTTTCCAGTGAAGGGTACTTTTTCTCTTGCAGAAGACAGAAATGGATGCAGCATACAGACGCTAGCATTGTGATGTGCACAGAGGTACTTTCCTGCTCTGGTATTTTAGAAGCTTATTAAGGTTTTATAGTCTTTCTTTCCAAGGACATGTCATGAAATAGGCTGTAATTAATTCAGCACGAACATTCAGAAATGAAACAATCCAAAGTCAGGAAATGCAAGTAAAAAAAAGGCTAAAAAGCTTTTCTGTTTTCATTTTGATGCCAGTAGAAAGATATATTAGATCCCAGATTGTTCAGTTTATTTTTGCACTTAGTTTCATGGAATGTAATTGAAATTCTCATGAGAGAAAGGCAAATGCATTTGGCCCAGTGTGTTTTTGAACAGAGTATTGTGAGAAAATGATACAGATACTTAAATGCATCTCCAAGTTCTTTATAAAGATATAATTTTCCACATATATCAAATTTCATGCATATTGATTGTCTCTAGACAATTTAGAGAAAGACAGTTAGATTCAGAATGCTTTATTTTGACTTTGTGTTCCTTTTTGAGATTTGACTCAGTAGAAGACAGGCTTTTTGGGAATCATTACTTCTAAGGCGAGATCATCCTGATTTTTACAGCCCCTGTGGTCAAGTCTACTCAACCAACACTTTACCATTACAGTAAAGTGTTTACTTTACCATTTATATATATTTTTATAATCATACATGGACAAATACACAAACACTCAAAAAAATGAAGCAATAATTAGCATTATGAAAAACTGTTTTTATCATTGTGCTGAATTGCTCTTATAGGAGCATGCAAATGAATTAATCTCAGCACAGGCTACTTCAATCATTCTAAGATTCTAAATAAGTAAAAAGCCCTTTATTTTTTCCCTTCAGTTCAAAATGGATAAATGTATTTTCTCTGTCTTGTTCTGAAACATCACATTTCTGTCCCAAAACTATCCTTAACATCACTCAGAATGGAGAGCATTTAGCCCTGTCTTCAAACCAAGTAATATATCAAATATTTTATGACTTGCAAGGTGTAGAAATGAGAATTAACAAGACTTTTTTCATCTTCCAGAAAGAATACAAAGGTTTACAGTCCAAGTCAATATGCAGCTATTAACATTAATTATTGATGTGATTAATTTTAACGTTACTTATTATGAAGGGCTGTTTGAGTAATTTTTAGATGTCTATAACCATTATGAATTCCATCTTTTGTCCTTCACACCTATTTATAACTAGACCCTTAGCATTCAAGTAGACTTACCTAAGACTTATCCATAAGAGGCACAAAATATTATCGTCAAAAGTTAAAATTAGCTGTAGATCAATTGTCCTGATTACAATGGTATAGGGTGATCCTAAATCAATTTCCATCTATTTGGGAAGACTGCCCTTTGCATTTTCCAGCTTCTGTCTAATTTCACATGCATCTGGCATGGTCTTTCAGGGACTGAAGATCCAAGTAATGCCTTTGATTCACTGACTAGGAAGATACCGAAGACAGCTAATCACACATCAGTTACTTTGTATTTTCTGGCTGTGTATAAATCTTGTTTCCTCTACGTCTTAATTTGCTTCTAAGCAAGATTCTAATTAGTTTAAAAAGCCTCCTTAGACTGACTGTGGGTGGAGAGTATGCAGTCAAACCACTGTGCAGGATCTGCTAACTCAGAATAGTCTTCAAGATCTTACAGGCAAACAGAGACACCCTTCACCTCCCCATGGGGAATGTACCTTCCATCATCTCATGCAATGTAACTTCAGACAGCTTAGGCCTCTAGAAGAACCAGGTGCTCTAGACTGACAAGACATGACTCATGGTCAAGTGGAAAAAATAATTGTTGGAAAAGGAGATAGAAAAAGGAACTACAATTCAAAACTGTTTGTTCCCCAAAAACATTTGTGCCCAAGAGAAATGAGATAATGATAGCAGATTCAGTAACTGAGCAGTATTTGCCTGATTGGGTTGTAGAGTTACAAGGAAAACTTCAGTTACTGGAAAATGTTATTTTCACTTGTAACGTGACATTTGAGTAGACAGAAAATAAATATGTATTTCATGCATTATATATCTGGTCAAAATGTTGCTCAGATGTTCTCACTAGAGAAAATTCTTGAATGGTAAGGCTGAAGCACTTTGCCTATACATTCCTAGTATTACCTCAGATGCATCATTTCTCTAAATAGGGAATATTTAGTTACATACAGTTCTTATCCTAAACAAGTCCTGACAATAAACTCTCATGATTTTTCCTCCCAACCTCACACCCACACACGTGTAAACAAAATACCTCATTCCAAATGACAAGAAGAAAGGCAGTTGGAGTGAAGTTGTCCATCAGTATGCATTATTTATATCTCACCTCATGAGAACACACTGGATCACCACCACAAGTGCTGTTCCCCTGACTTCTCAGCACCAGCGTAAAATCCGAGCCTCCCAACGTGCCCTGCCAGAATTTTCTGTTCTCTTTGCTATTAACTGTGGATCATGGCTTAATGGTGGGTTGCAGATAGTCCAAAATGAAGGGATGAAGAAGCCATAGCAGAATACACTTTAAAAGTTTCTCCGTGGCTTTTTGTTCACTTGCTTTTCAGTGTTTCAAATTTGTCTGGACAAAGTGCTATGGTTCTGAAAATGGGGCTGAAGTGCTGCTTTTCTTTTCAACAGCATAAATCCTTTGCTTTCTACTTTGTAGAAGAAAAAATCAGATTGAAATATTATAAGATTTTAATGTTGTCCCCTCATTCTAAATTTCCAGTGACAATCAGTATTTACATTTTTAGAAGATCCATTTCATATTGATAGTCATTCATTAATCAGTCTAAGAGTTTTTTCTACAGTTCTTAATAATTTTATTCATCATTAATTTTAAAAGGTCTCCATAAATTATATAAAAGGAAACTAAGCAGCACAGAAAAAATCTAAGAAGCCCTGCCTGAGACACAGCAGCATTTGCAGAGAGCCTGCCCATTCAGAGCTGCCTGCCCCTTTGGCAATCTTTGAAACAGAAGCTCAGCTGTCAGACCCTGATTAATGCTTTAATTTAAATCCTCTGATCCTCACTACTAATAAAAATTTGTTTGGAGCAAATAAAGATAAAAACGTACCACAAGTGGTATTACTCCAATTTTGCCACTTGAGGGCAGTCATTTCGTGTCCTCTAATAAAATGGTAATTTAGCAGCAATTTCCCATCTGGGCACTTAGGCTGTTCTGAGACAAACTGCTATTGATACACAGAAACTGAAAACAAATACAAACTACCTCTCCTGAATAGCTAATTTGATCTGAAATTCGTCTCAGTCAAACTTTGGGAGAGAAAAGTAAGGAGCTGTGGCAAAATCAATCACGGGATAAATGCTCAAATGAGAATTCAAAAAGGAATGATTTAAAGGACACTGAGAAAAATTAGACAGTTTCAATCAACTGGGCCTCAAAGATTTGTCCTGGAGCATTCAATGCACTTAAAGGCAAATATAAGTGCTTTATATTACACTTACACTGCAAGCAAATCCCGAAGGATTTGCCCTGAAGCAACCGCAGCATTGTTAGTAGTTGTTGTTAAACAAAATGAATAGAAGATGGGTGACATTCCTAAAAGTAAAAGAAGAAACGTGAAAAATATGTGGGAGATCTTGAGAGCAGGACAGAATAAGGAGAGGCCAAAATATTGTAGATTAGCCATCTCAATTCAGAACTATAAAATACTGACAAACAATAAAGAAATTGGTAAGCTCTTGAAAAGTACAGGGGAAAGGAGCAAGTACTAACCTAGGTTACCTAGACAAACAACTTGTGACACCAACTTAATTGTCATCTACAGCAGAATACAGGGTCTCATGCAAAATGAAAGGAGAACTGAGTGCAATATATTTTGGCTTTTGTCACATCAACAATAACTCAGTCAGCTTTAGTGAAAAATAATTGCGAAATCATGGTTTAGCTAAAACCATAGTCTAGAAAAAACATGCTTGAAAATATGTACATAAAGAAAAGTTACCAAATCATTTACAATTTCAACAGTAGGACATATTTTGGATCTCCCACTGATTCTGCCACTGCTTTCAACCAACACTCCTACTCTGCTCTCATTCAGACGTCCCCTCCAGCCACTGTCTCATGGCTTTAATTCAACCACAGTTGTCCTGAATTACCCTGAAGGGCCCACACTCTATGCTTCCATCTTCTTTTTTCAAAATGTGTTTCTGCTTTACTGTTAGACTAATTCTTCCACAGAAAACAGCCCTCCTTTTAGCCTAGATGCTCTTGCTGTCTCTGCATGACAATCCCCACAAATCTTGCGTACCTTGATGGAGCATAGAACAAATGCTATTTGCTATGAACCCATGTTACGTAACTTAAATTCTGTATATTTTTACACTGAGATATCCATTTAAATAACAGGGCTTCTTTCTGTTTTCTATTATGGTTTTTTTCTTTTTTTTTTCCAATTTTCAGTAGAAAAATACATTGTTTTGCAAGGTAGCTGAAGTAATTTTTTTAAGCAAATTGAGGTTTGGCAGCAATTAATGGACTGTACATACTTCTTCACATCATGAGTGTGAAACCCTTGTATGCCCTCCATGATAAATGTAAACTGTGTATGTATCCAGAGAGGATAGTGCTTGGATCCCATCAGTCATTTTCTCTACACTGAAGCTACTGTAAAGGCCCTATTGCCACCAAGAAGGCAGCAATAGGAGGTTCATGGATGACAGAGACTCCTTCATTTCAGTGACAGTAACTCTGAACTTTCATTCTTATTGTAGCTTAAAAAGTGTGAGTTCAGTTCCACTGATGGAAAAACTACTATTTTGAAAGAAGAGTAGTAATAGATTTTACTAAAATACTAATATTGTGCTGAAAAGATAGATGCTTTTCTGAATTCAGAGAAACCAGATACTACAATATGAATCAGACTACAGTGAAGATGTTCAGCTTTTTATAGTTCCTAAATGACCTTCAGAAAATCTCTTGAAAAACAAAAGAAAGCTTGTGACAGTGTGAGTGCCATAAGCATTTGAAAGGCTGAGCAGATCTTGATTGAAGGCAGCATGACATTTATTGACACTGCAGCTATCTCCTCTTCAAAAGGACTTGGGGATCTTATGAAGCGCAGTCGAGTTGATGGGGTTCATATCGTATTTGGAACTTCCATTTAATATGAAGTAGGGATATTATTAAAATCTGCATTGTATTTGCAGTGGTACACTATCAAGGTTATCCAAACACTGGAAGGGAAGAAGGGAGGCAGGGAGGGAGGCAGGCAGGGAAGCAGGGAGGGTGGCAGGGAGGGAGGCAGGCAGGGAAGGAGCATGGAAGAAGAGAGGAATTGTTTGGTTTTCATCTTGTTATCCCACACCAAAATAATTTCATGTGATAAGACTGAGGGCTACATGGTTTTAGCAGTACACCAGAAGGCAAACCAACCCAGCAATGGCTAGACATTATGCAGGGAAGACTTGAGCACTGCAGTTTTAAAGAATTATTCTTTCTGAGCTGACCAAGTTCTACTGAATCACTGCTCAGTGTCTCAAAGTGTTTTTAAACACAGTTCTCAATCTTCCTTGAGATGAGGGAGGATGACTGTTAAACATAGGAACAGAGCTTCTGCAAGCCCTGAAAAGAGGTGGGGAAACATTCTGAACACAGATAGTCAGCCTGACCATACAGTCTACATTGTTTAAATACTCTGGAATTCATCCACAACAATGGTGCAATTAACTACTGTTGCAAGAAAAGTGATTTTAAAGTGTTTATATAGCACTGAGAATAATATAGTTTATATTGCATTATAATTAAGCACCAGCTTAATTATTCTTAAAGACTCTAAATTACAAAACCACATTGCCCCAAAATACATTTCCTCTTCCTTATAACTTACGAATTTGATTCTCCAGTACTTGCTAAAACAATTTTTTTTCTGTGCAGAACTAAGGTCCTTTGTAACATGATAAAATATGTTTCAGGATTAGTTTCATCTACTGAGTGACTAGATTTATAATTATATGCCCCCAAAGCATTATATCTCATTTTTAACTTGAAAAAAACCCCAAAATTCAAATGAATAGTTGAAAATTGTGTTCAAAATTTTTAAGCTAATACTGTTTCCACAGTATTGAAATCATAGAAACACAGAATATACTGAGTTGGAAGGGACCCATTAGGATCATTGAGATCAACTCCTGCCCCTGCACAGAACATCCCCAAGAGTCACACCATGTGCCTGGCAGCATTGTCCAAACAATTCATGAACTGTGTCAGGCTTGGTGCTGTGACCACTGCCCTGGGGAGCCTCTTCCAGTGCCCAAACACCCTTTGGGTGAAAAACCTTTTTCTAATATCCAGCCTAAACATGCCCTGACACAACTTCAGGCCATTCCTTCAGGTCCTGTCATTGGTAAAGAGAGTGAAGAGATTCCCCACATGAGGAAGTTGTAACTGCAGTGATGTCTCCCCTCAGTCTTCTCCAGGATGAACAGACCAAGAGACCCCAGCCACTCCTCATATGGCTTCCCTTCAAGGCCCTTCACCATCTTCATTGCTCTCCTTTGGACACTCTCTAATAGTTTAATGTCTTTTTCAAAATGTTGTGCCCAAAACTGCCCCCAGCACTCGAGGTGAGGCTGCTCCAGTGCAGAGCAGAGCAGGACAATCCCCTCCCTTGCCTGGCTGGTGATGCTGTGCCTGATGCACCCCAGGACACGCTTGGCCCTCCTGGCTGCCAGGGCACTGCTGGCTCAGATTCACTTTGCCATCAACCAGGACCCCCAGGTGCCTTTCCACGGTGCTGCTTTCCAGCATCTCATTCCTCACTCTGTACACACCACCAGGGTTGCCCTGTTCCAGATGCAGAATCTGGCACTTGCTTTTGTTAAACTTCACACCATTGATGATTGTCCATGTCTTTAATTTTTCGTGGTCTCTCTGCTGGGCCTCTCTGCTCTCAAGTGAGTTGACAGCTCCTTCCAATTTGGTGTTGTCAGCCAACTTAGTATTCCTTCAAGTCCTGCCTCCATGCCATTTATGAAGACATTGAAGAGCACAGAGCTGAGGATGGAGCCCTGCAGAACCCCCCAGTAACAGGTCACCAGTCTGATGTCCCCCCATTCACTTTAACCCTTTGTGCCCAACCTGTGAGCTGGCTGTTCACCCATCACATGCTGTGTTCATCCAGCTGTGGGCTGCACATTTTATTCAGGAAGATACTGTGAGAGATGGTATTAAAAGCTTTGCTGAAGCTCAAAAATATTACAGCTACTGGCTTTCCTTTATCAGCTGGGTGGGTTACCCTGCTGTAGAAGGAAATTCAACACGCAGGACTTTCCTGTCATGAGGTTGTGCTGGCTGTAATTAGTGACTGTGTTGTCCTTCAGGTGTTTTTCAACATCTCCTGGAATACTCTCTTCCATGATTTTACCAGGCACTGAAGTAAGATTGACAGGCCTGTAGTGTCTGGGGTCATCTTTCTTGCCCTTGTTGAAAATCAGAACATTAGCCAGCTTCCAGTACTGATAAAGGGCTTTTTCTTATCACCTTTTTTATTTTCATAATGACTTAATTTGCAGTTACTTTTGATATAAATTATGGTGGGTTTTGACATCAAATACTTAATTACAAATTCTTACTGTATTTGGGTTATTGGCAGCATGTATATTCTTGTGTATCCATTCAGGAGAAATACAGCTAACTGCAAGTCACGTGATAGAAATGTATTACAGTTTCTAGTAAAATAGATATATTAGCATTAATAATTTGAAAGCATTCTTCCCTCTCCAGGAAATTCCAAGAAATCTTGTATGATCGCTTTGGGTTGTTAGTTAATGTAAGTCTATGCTATCTTTGGATGGGATTCAGCAATTCTGAGGTGAAAGCATGCATGGTCTAACATCAACAAAATGTGAGCAAATTATACACTGCTCAAAGAAATGTGTAGCTTGCAGTATCTCGATGAGACCACATGCCTCTTATAGAAATTCAATCAAAACACAGATTTTAGAAAGAATTCAGAATTTCAGATTGCACTAATAAGGCATAGGGCACAGCTGGACAAATGCACCAACCACCCAAGCATTTATATTTTACCAGCCTTTTTTATTCCCTTATGCCCCTATTTTCACACTCGCTCCTCCCCAAATCTCCTAAATCACTCCCTTTTTCATCTCTGGCTCGTGCCCAGAATCCCTTGACTATTGTTTGATACCAAGATGCTCTTCCTCAGCATCCCATCATCATGTGTCCCATTCCAAGGCAATGACCCCTCTTAGTCTGAAAGGTGATTTGGAGACCTGCTCCCAGTGAGTCATGATGATGGATTTTATGCCTGAATACTGGGACTAGAGCTCTCCAGGGGCAGTCATCAACTTTGTGAGATATTACTCTGTCTGCAAATTAATGGAGAATAAAAACAAATATTCACTTCCAGCAAATTGTCCATTTCCTACAGAACAAAGTGCACTATAAGTCCTAAAACAATCTTGCCAATGATGTAACACTACATTTCATACTTCTTTCTCATCTTCCAAAATTTCAGGATAATGGGAGCTATGTCATTTTGCTAGTTTTAGACACTTAGAAAAGTTATGCACGTCCCTTTATCTCTACAGCTGAAAGCTGCTTAAAATGTTTTGTTACTTTCCAATATTATATGTATCCCTAGAGAAGAAATTGCAATTTTTAGTCTCTCTAAATATGAAAAAGATGGATTGGAAGAAACTTTCCATGACTGAGAACTATTCCCATCTACTTAATGACATAATGCATTGATGGTTAAGCACCAAAGGAAAGCTGATGGCAAATTATTTTTTCACAAACTTAATACACCTAAACAACATATATTTAAACAACAACAACAAAACAATAGAAATTTATTTTAGCAATATACTCTCAACACAGCTCAATATAGTTTTCAAACTTAACATTAAGGTGTCAGAAAAAAAATAGAAACCAAACCCCAAACTCTGGTATAAAGTAACCGTTCTACTTCTCACAGAACTACAACAATTATTGTAAGGTTAGAGTATGACAGGACATGCTACAGATTTTTTGCGTATGGAACATTTTAATTGAAAGTCAAAAGAGTAAGAAAACTTGGAAATTAGTAATTTTTTCTATCTTTAAATCAGATTTTCTCAAGTAAATAGTTTTGGGAAGACTGCAGAAGCTTGCTAAATATTAATCCTGTTAAGGCTGAATGTCAAACTGATTTCAACTACTTATTTATACACTAAGTATTTTGGGGGGGTGATGTTTTGAAATAAATTAAAACTGGAAACCATTTAAATAGCAATTTGAGACATACTGAACTGTATATATAGGAGCAAGAAAAAAATAGATTTGAGAGAAAAGGTCATAAAACTTTGGGGGAAAAATGGCAGTTTTTTCCATAATGACCTTTTAAAACATTATGTTCATATTCTTCAATTTTCCTTGTATCTCTGTGCTTTTTTCCTGTGTCTCTCGAAGATTCCCTGAGACCTCTGCAAGATCCCAGTAGCTCTGACAGTAATTCCTTACCATGCAGACACGGGTGTTCAGTGTTCCATGACAGACAACTTAGTCAATGACACATTGTTTATGCAATATTTTAACTTAACAAAGTTAGTTATGGCTCACAAATCTGATTTTAAACTTTTTTTTTTCTTTTATACCATCATCCATGAGCCCACTTGGTTGTATGTAATGGAGAACTTTCACAGAATTATTTATGTTTCACCACAAAAGAATTAATATTTTTCTTGTTAATTAATAAATAAAAACAATTAAAACCGTGGCATGTTAGCCTTATAACATTTAAAAATGTTTATTTAGTAAATTTGTAAGCTAACTACTAAGAACCGTTTTACATCAATTTTCCATACTGATGAAGTTTGGCTGAAATTTGACCTTTGCTGATTCTTTTTGTTTCAGATTCTCTCTTCAGGTTTGGAACTGGTTTGGGGTTTGTTTTGGGGTTTTTAGTTTTCTCCTTTTTTTTAATCTCTCACACCCACGCTAGCCAAGAATTTAACTTTGTTCAGTAAGTTTTCATGTGGGTTGACAAATTTACTTTGTTTGGCAAATTTAAATTACTTCGATAAGAATTAGTTCTTTGTGTTTGAGACCTAGGTCAAGTCATAACCTGATTTTTTATAAAATCCCCAGCATTCTTGCACTGTTAGGTCAGCTGTATCCTTTCTCTATCTTTCTTTTATACAGTCTTTAAAAAGCTTCAATCGATATATGCCATTCTAGTTTCTCAACTTACTGAAAAACAAAAACAAGGAAGAAGGAACCAAGCCCAAAGCGCATACAACCTGTTTTTCTGTGCTCATAATAGGCACTTCTAGAGAAGTGAACAACTCAAGCATCGCAGAATCACAGAATGGCTGGGGTTTTGAAAGAAAGCTCTGGAGGTCATCTAGTTACACTCTCTGCTAAAGCAAAGTCACCTGAAGCAGGACTGCATCCAGGCAGGTTTTAAATAACTCCAGAGAAGATGACCCCACAGGCTCTTTCCCCATTCTCTTTGCCACTGCCTCTCGTGTTCTCTTACAGGGCAAGTTGGTGTCACAAACGCACCCCTCCTGCACTATGGTTCAAACACCAGCAACCAATGGGTCTGGGCTGGAACCAGCCCTGCTGGGCAGGCTGTGAGTTCTGTGCTGGGCTCCATCTTCTGAGGAACAACGGAGTCCCGGCTGTGTCTCATCAGAAGCCTGAGCTGGGGCCGGACAGAACTAAAACTGCTACAGCCACGCAGCTGCGCCTACACCAAGCGAGGGGGCTGCCTGCAAGTCCATCACTTTGCACTCTAGAAACATGTAGCCCTGTTTCCTGGCCAGGAAAAACACAAAGCCTGAAGCTCTGGCTGCACCCTCCGTGACTGGTGGCTCCACACAGAAAAGGTGGAGATTGAGCTCCTCACCCAAGGGAGCTTGTCCTAGGCTAGGCTGTCGGGGCATGCAGGCGAGGAAAAGGAGAGAGGGGAACTCCTCATATGGATTCCACGTGAAGGTTTATTAACGTGGAGGAACAGTGGGGGGACAAAGAACACAAACCTGAGGGTGTCCAGGGATTTTATAGTGGGGATAGGAAAGGCAGGGGTAAGGAATACGGCCAATGGGATGAGGGAAAGAAGGAGGGGTTAATAAGGAGGTGACCAATGAGGATAACACAAGGGAGGGATTACAGGAGGTAGCCAACGGGGTATCGGGTAACATGGAAACTTTAGAGCTGATACATATTTAACTAAGGGAAATTAACATTTACAAACTCACACATAAAACAGGGAGGGGAGAACAAGAACCAATCAGGGTAGAATAGGGAAATTACCACACCAAGGGGTGATGGGATCTCACCCAAACCGCCAAGTGAGTTGCTTAAACCTCAGTGCCTGACCCCGAGGGGAAAGTCTCAATTGTACCTTTGCTGGTCAAAGTGGCTACTGCCATTTGTATTGCCCCCTAGCCTACTCAAACCCACTGTGTTCTCCTGCACCACTACCAGTTGCACATCAGCTATCTTAATTTCATGAACAGGGCCGCTGCTCAAGGTTAGTCTTCAAGGTCCTGCCACCTAATACTTCTAACAAGGTGAGAAATACTTCACATTACAGCTAAAATACATTGTATGCTGAAGTCATTTACATATGCCCAGCTGTAGCTTGATTATAAGAAGTCCGGCAAGTAGCAGTGTCTGACTACTGTCTAAACCGTTGTCTAATCACCATCTAAACTATAATTTCAATGAACATTTAAATAATTCCCAATTAATTTAACATCATGCTTTAATTAACATTAAGCTATTTCTTTATCACCATTTTTCATCCAATCATCAATTAATTACCATTTTATTATCATTTGTTCATTAATAAAAACCTTTTAGTTATCCCCATAATTATGATTTCTCGTGATAGTTTAATTGATACTTTATTTTTCTTTTTTGAACTGATGGATAATGCAGCTTTTCTTACCTTCCTAGATGTCCCAGGGAAAAAAAAATCTTTAGCCATAAAATTCATATCCTGCATTACATATATGTGTGTGTGTGTGAATTTATAGTGCATGTTGCTCCCAGAGAACAAGGTCTGGTTTTCACAATTATTTTGCTTCTTCTCCTGAGGCTTAGATACAAAGGTTACCAATAAAATATAGATTCCAATGCATATAAAAGCTTCAGAATAGAAAAGGACTGCATCTGGAGATTCCAAGACAGACAAGGCATCCACTGCAAAAAAATATTCATGCAAAGTGTTCAGACAATACATATATTGTAAATCAGACAAGGGAGGAAAGAAACAGAGCTGCCCAGTCCATTCTAGGAGAAAAAAACATGCCTTTGTTTTCCCTTGGCATTGTTAGACACAAAGAATGCTGAATAAGTGATGAACTTAGCTTTTGTGTGATTAAGTGCACAAGCTGTATTTCTGAATTTTAACAGGCAACTGGGCAATTTTCAGTAACCTTTGTAATTAAACATTCATTCTTCCATTGTGTTCTTTCACATAATGTCGATTTGAACAGCCACATCCAGCAGCTACATATTCTAGAACCAGTGTGAGGTCTCAAATGTTGTGCTGCTTGAAATCAACATAATTTGAGGTATCAGACATCAGTGAAATTATGGTTATTTAATATGACACGATAAATTAATGCAAAATATCCTAAAAAATACTAGTGTTCTGAATCTCTTTATTTCATGTTATTGGCATAATTGAAAGAGGATAGGACTTCCCTATAAAATTGGTATAAACACCCTTCTCAAAATACTATTTCTCCAAATAGTAAATAGAGAAATAGAAGAAGAGAAACCTAGCAACGTAGGAGAAATAACTCTGTCCCTACACAAATAGGCGTTACAGATTTTTCACCTATACGAGCGCATAAATACTGTGCATAAATTTTAATTCTTTCAAGACTATTCTTTTACTTGTTAAGTTTTAGTTTCCTCATCCAAAGTTACTCTGTGACAAAGGAAAAAGACTATAAAGCTCCCTGGTAGCTTGTAGGGGAAAATATCTCACTTGAAGGGGAAGAATGGCTACATTTAAATAGCTGAAGACATGCTGGTTCCAAGGCCTCTTTTTTACATGCAGGATTAGGACAGAGATTCTTTCACTGTCACCCTCTTACATAAATATTTCCTTCCCTGAGGCTTTATTCAATTTGGAACTGAAATAAAGAAAAATCAATAATGGCCTGACAGGGACAGGCACACATGGATAAATTTTGGCACTGTCATTATTTTCTATTTGGTGGAGCTTTGATAAAAACTTAGGAAAAGCTTTAAATTCCCATGCAGACTTCGTACCTACCCAGAATGGAAAGCTGCAGCAGACTTTTTCAGCAGATTGCAAAGCATGCTCAAATTTTAATGCGCTCCATTCCTCCATTTGTAAAGCAGAAATGAAAGATTCCTTCTCTCTGTCTTCTACCCCTCTGTGAATTAATGATTCACACAGTAAGATACCTGAGATACACACCTCTACATACACCACATATACACTGATCCCTTTGTGGAGCTGCCTGAGGTGAGTGCCATGCCAGGCTTTTTAGTGACGCCTGCACTGTCAGCACCAGTTAACTGCTCTCCAGGCTGTAAGGCAGAATTACTCCAGGGCTTAAGCAAGCAGACACAAACTGTACACTGCAGAGGGCTCAGGCAAAAGTCAAGGATTTCTATGCTCAGCCAGGGGTTTTCCTCAGTATATCCATGCCCTAATTTTAGGTATACAAGGAACTTTAAGGACAAAGAGAATAAGTATTCTCTAGAGAGCCACTCCAACTTGGACTTCAGCAAAATTTGGATACTGAGAGTCAAGGCAAGGCAGAATCTAGGTGACACAAGTCTAGATGGCATGGGATTCTATCATTACGTGTATGTACAACACCCAAAACATTGTGGGGTCCAGACTTCCTTTGAGAACTTTATTGCACACCAGAGAATGAAATTATTTGGTTTGTTTCTATAGATTCACTAGTCACGTTGCCTAAGAGTTTTAGACAGTATCTCAGTTTCCCCAGCAGAGTTCCTTCTCAATGAAGATGCAGCAATAATGAAGAACTTAGGAATAAACAAGTTAATAGACAGATAGACAAGTCTATTAACTTTGTCTCTTTTAAGATAAAAACTAAAATTAATCAGCTAGCTTAATGAAGATTCTCATAGCTGCAAAATTAACAAAAGGACATTATCTGTGCAAAACATTCACAGATAACCAGCATCAAACCTTTAAGACACAGAAATGTTGCTGCTGCTGTTTGTAAAAGGATTTTCTTTAATGCCTCATTGCCTAATAATTTTCTTTGACATTTCATAATTAAGTATTGCCAAGCCCATACTACAAAGTTATGTTCCATTTTGGATGTAGTTTTCACTTAGAAAATATTTTCTACAATAATTAAATGGAAGATCATAATCCAAATTCTCTCAAGAGATATTTGAAATAAAATCACTGGAAAAAATTGAGAGTCTATTCCCCATCTAAGGGCAACTTTCAGTTGAAAAGCCCTTCAATATAGAGTAATATATCCACTAAATCCTTGAAAACACATATTCTAGAGTAAACTAAAAAATGAACAGCATTACTGATTTATGCAGTAGCTGTTTTAAGAAACCAAAGAAAGGGAATTTTGAGGTGGGGAAGGAAGGGAAAAGCAAGAAAAAACAAGCTTCTGCTCTCTCCTCCCACCACTTTACCAAAAGCTCAGAACCAGGAATACTTCCTACTTCCCACTGATTTTTAACCTGCTGATTGTGGGATCTTTTGCTTTCTACATTTGTGTGAAACAGCGTCCTTGGTCTCTTCCCACTCCTTTTAGAGGGGCCTTCAAAGTAGCTTTCTTAGCTCCTGCCTTTGCCTTCTCAGAGTTCTGTCCTTATTCTTCTTCTGTTGTCCTTCCAAATTTTATTTCAGCCATGGTCTGTCTCCAAAACATTTCTAAAATATGCTTGGAGTTTGTTTTTTCTATTTTGCTATGCAACCAAAAATCTTATTTATATTCTTACTAATTACCACAATATCCTTTCTTTTGGCTTTGCCACATGCCCTGCCCGTACAGAGTCATAACATTGTTACAACAATGAACTTTCTATTCCATAACTTTGATTGCAACATATATTTCTGTGCATTCCTATATCTGTGGTTTCACATACAAAGGATGATGAAAATTGTTGTTGCTCATAAAACTGAAGTGAACAAAACTGTAACTTTGGGCATCAGCGTCAGAGGTCAGATTTAAAAAAAAAAATAGAAGATACATTTGGCCTACAAATGGAAAATTACAAGTCTGTGCTAGTCAGCTATTTACCCACTTAATTAATCTTTTATTGCCTTGAGATAGCTGGCATACACTGTCCAACAGCACTTCTCAGATGGAGCATGCTCTCCTGCTCCACTGTCATGAAATTTGATATTACCTCTGGAAGATATTGCCTGTGCATCCAAGGCTCATTTTATATCATTTTATCTGTCTGAGTGTTTATATCTTTACAAGTACAATGAAATTCCACACATTATAAAATGTCAATGTTCCACTGACAGTACAATTTTATTCCCCTGTTTATCACAACAATAGTATCTGAGCTCATTAAAACACCTACTCCATTTCTTACAAATTGTTCCTTGGTAATCCTTTCTTTCTTGACTGGAGAAAAATGTCCTTGCAGAAGAATTTTGTGACAATTGTACCTTCCATGCAGCTCTTGCTGAAATTTGTACTACTTTTCCATTTCCATTACATTTCCATCAGTTTTTCCCCCCATATCACAAAATAATGTCCCACTAACCTGTTGTTGGAAAAGTCTTCTCCAAAAGACTATTGTTTCTTCTGTTTCATGTCTGACACAGTTTGCTCTAGGAACATAAACAGACTCAAATAAATCCACAATCACAACAGAACAGTGACTTGAAAGTGGGATTCCTATGGAGGCATCAAGCTTGTGAGTGGGCAGGCACAAGTAGCAGTTACAGAATTTTCCATTATACACTCAGAAATGAAAGAGCAAAATTAAACCAAAACAAATTATAAGTCAATTAGTTTTTATGCAATTATGTTTTGGAAGAGAATATTCACTAGTATTGATACAGAATCACTAAAGTACTTGGTTCGGGAAATAATTACTTTTAAGCAGAAAGGCCCAAACCCCCAACCACATTAATCAAAATCATTAAACAGCTTTTGGCACAGCAACTATTAATAATGAATTTGCTTCTTTTTAGTCTGCAGGGAAGAAAAAAAAATCACAGCATATACACACCTGTACAACAAATAAAAGATTTCTCAGGAAACAAGCAGCTGTCTTATCTGATAAAATGTATTCCTCATGATGACTATCAATCAACCTCAATTCCATATGTCCAGTTCTGTCCTGACTGCACTAAAGTCAGGAAGAATTATACTTGTACAAGAAAAGGCAGGAGGAGGGACCTAATCAAAAGTTTCAAAAGATGGTACCCAAAGAAACAACTGAGAACTGTAAATGCCTTGAAAACCAGAACTAGATATGTTTAACTGCCACCTACTCACCAACATTTAAAAAACTACAAGCAACCCACAAGGTTCTTTTATTTAGAAAACTAAAATTAGTTACTATCCAAAATTGTTGGGTTTTTTATTTAATTCTAAACCAATTTTTTTTGCCCAAGAATACTAAACAGAAAAGGTTACAGAAAGGGAAAGGGGAAGCAAACCTAACATACAGAAGGAAAACAGGCAGTCTTCAGTTTTAGAAACCGCTTTAGACAAAGTTGTAGGGGTGCTGAGACATCACTGAGAAATGGGTTGTGCTAGATTTGGAATTAGGAAAATATGTATTTTCTCTGGTCAGATGGACAGAATTCTCATATTTCTTGGCTGATTTAAATTGTTTTGGCAGTGAATAATAATGAAAAATGTACAGAAACACTGTGATACATTTTTGCTGTCAAATTTTCTGCATCTGCAGAAGCACTGGGTTTTGGCAGCTCTCATGGTCCTTGCTTCTCTCTTCCTTGTCATGCACTGCACATTTTGGTAACAATCTTTTTCTTATTTTTCTTTTTTTTTAATTAAAGATCTGTGTTGCTAGAGGCTCTCTGCTGCATTGTAAATGAAGAGATGACAGTCTTTTGGACAAATCTCTTTTTAAAGGCTTTTACATAACAATAAGCACCTAGACTCACTGACACATCTTAAATAGGTTCCTCCACTAAAACAAACAGATGTAAGATAAGAAATCTGAAATCAGAATTAAAACTTTTCAGAATTTAAAATCTGTGTTAATGGCAGTCAAAGAAATAGGCTGGTATAAAAAACCTGCAGATGGTAATTAGGTTGAAAACCCAGTAGGATACAGAGTTAGAAGAGGGCATGACTAACAAATATCAGGACTCTTCCATTTTTGTTTTTGTACCATTGACACACAGTTATGGAAGCAAAAGGTAAAATACTACATCTCACTTTAATATCACAGAATCATAGAATGGTTTGGGTTGGAATGGACCTTTATAGATCACCTAATCCAAACCCCCGGCCATTGGCAGGGACAACTTTACACTAGGTCACTAGATATCCATTCACATGAGTAAACATACTGAAGACCTATGTAGGTATCAGAATTGTCATGGCAGTATTTTTTTCTTTAAATAATTACAGATTTCACATGCTTCTTTGAAAAATGTGAAAAAAACAGAGGCTGACAAGTCAAGAACTCAGAAAACATTATGGCTAATGCCAGAATTGAGATTGCTTAATGTCTTAATTTCTTCCCGTATGACATATGCATTATAGCAACATTATATTGTTATAAGGTTTTTTTTCCCACTTGGAAGGGTGCTTTATATGACAATCCTAGTAATGTATTTTTAAGCATAGAAAATGATACAATGGGACTATTATTCCTATCAAGTTTAGAAAATGTATAAGCAAGCAACGAAGCTGACAGTGGAAAATGAGAAAACCCAAGCAGGTTTCAATTGAAAGTGTTAAGAAAATCAGACTCCTTTGTAATAAGACAATGCTGGAAGCCCCAAGAGAAAAGAAAGGAGAACACATCTGCTCCTACTGACGTCAAGGAGGCCAAGGGCCAGGCTCTGCCCCTGTGCACATACAACTACCACTACTTTTGTCTGAAATAACTTGGAACTTAGGGTTCTGCTGAGTCCTGTGTATCAAAGTCAAAACTTTGTAGTATCATAAGTGCCATAAAGTATTATCAGTGCATTTTGCTCATGCATAACAGTGTTGTACAAAATGAATCTTTGACAGTTCCTGCCTTGAAAATTTGAGTATCCCAGTCTAAGAAAATCAGCAACTAGCATAAAGAGGAGGATGCTGAGAAACACGGGCAGAGGCTGTCTGCATCCAGAGTTTGGTTATTCTAAAATATTTACAGCCAGTTCATATTACTTGAAATTTCCTATTGCTCAAGATTAGAAAATAATGTAGTGGATGTTTTTTTTAATTCATATTCTTTTGTTAGCTATGAAGTGATCAACCAGAATTTATTTAAAATTTATTCCCTTCTAAATGGTTTGGAAATTATTATAGAAATATATCACCACTTTAAAAATGTTTTCTTGATAATGGTTTCAGTTGTAAAGAAGTCTATTTGAGAACTGTTGACATTGCAGTTAATCTCGCAATGTTTTTCTTCATCATAGTACTTTTGAGTCACTGTTTTTGGAATATATATTACACTTCAGCCAATTGTACAAAATGTGTTAATTTACCAAATTTACTTAACAGCTTATAAAGCTATAGTAGAAAGAAAGAATAAAGAAAGAAAGGAAGAGTAAGGAAGTGAAACAGTGGTCATGGAAAGACAGCTTATTCCATTTGCTTTTAAAAAATATCTGCAGAAACAATACTTACAATATCAACATTTTTAAATATTGTCTTTTCTCAGTAGAAAGCCTATAGCAATTTTTATTTTGTGCACACTTTTATTTGTAGGACCTGAAATCACCTCAGATAAACAGTTCCAGATGGATCAGCTGTATATTAACTTATTAAAGGGTGTAACTAAACGTTCTTAGGATGAATTCCTACATTGTATTTCAACATCAGTAAGACTGTTTTCAGTAGGAATATTACTGTATATTACTGTACTATAATCTACTGTACTCTACTATATTCTCCATGGGAACCATAAAATAATGCTCAGTATCTTAAACTGCACTCCTGCTGACAGGTAACAATTGCTTTTTTCTGTCATTTTTGAATGTTTATGTAAAATTTTTCCCCACATCTGTTAGAAAAATTGGTAAAAATTTGTAAGAACTGTTTATCCATTGTCCTGCTTTCATTTAAATGTACTCTGAGGATATCCAGAAAAAGTTTGTTATTAAAGTGTACATTAGCACTCAGTTTACTATTAAAAGGGGAAAAAAAAGCTTATGGCAAACTATGACAAATAAACTGGTAATAACAGAATTATCTATTGCTCTTCAGGAAATTAGCACATTGACTTGCACTGCAGAGACTCCAAAAGGATTTGAATTTTGGAAGAAATGAAAATAACTTACCATAAATAATTGCCACATAGGCAGGCCCTCAAGAAATAGGCTATTTAGGGAAAAAAAAAAAAGTGGATGGGAGATCAGAATTCTTTTTTATACCCAGTACAACCAACTTTCCTAGTTTCAGGAGTATAAACTTTAAAGAAGCCTGTGTGAAGTGGTCCTTGTCTTTTATGTTCTTGCACTACTGGCTGTGGTTAATTTTCTACATAACAGTACGGTGCTAAGGTTTGGATTTGTAATCAAAACAGTGTTAGCAACACAGGGATATTTGTTTTCATTTCTGCTTAGCAGTTCTTACACAGCATCAGGGCCTTTTCTGCTTCTCATACCACCAGCAACCAGGCTGGGGGTGAACAAAGAGGTGGCAGGGGGCACAGCCAGGAGAGCTGACCCCAGCTGACCCTGAATAGGGATATTCTATATCCCATGGCATCAGGCTTGGCCTATGAAGCTGGAGGAGAAAGATGGAAAAAGGGGACAATTAGAGTGATGACTACTGTCTACCTGAGTAACCATTATGTGTGACGGAGACCTGTTTTCCTGAAGTTGGCTGAACACCTGCCTGCAGATGGGAAATCTTGAAAGAATTCCTTGGTTTGCTTTGCTGGTGTGTGTGACTTTTGCTTTATTGTCTTTATCTAAACCTTCAAGTTGCCTATTACCATCCCAATTCTCTTCCCCACCTCATTGTGGGAGGTCATGAGCAAGTGGCTGGCTGGTCTAAACCACAGCAGTTCTCCATGTAACATATGCCCTCATTGGCAAAACGTCTTGTAAATCAGACCCACTTCCACCAACCCTCATTTTTACCAAGCAAACTTGTAAAAAAGCCAAGTCAACTACAGGAGACTTCATTTTTTTAAGAATTTTCTGAAGGTCCTAATGGTAATGAAATGTCTTATGTAATTTCTACAAAAATATATGCTCACCTACATATATGTGAGCAAGACTGTGATTAAGTATTTCCTAACAGGAGAGCTTCAGGAAGGTCCAGTAAGCTACTAAATACCGCTACACAATCTGTGGAATATTGTTTGATGCATTAAATGCCCAGGTGAAATTGAAAGGGCCTACTTTGAACACAGACCAAGAACTCAGGAAACACACACATTCTATGGAGACACTGAAGTCAAAGCCAGAGGTGATGTAGGAAGGTGTCTTCTCCATTTTCCTGTTACAATTCATAGCTCAGGTATACTTGCCTACTTGCCCTGTTTACACACTTCCTACAAATTATTCTCTGGATGGACTTGATTCTTGCCACTTGTTCTCATTTTTCAAACTAGCTGGCCACACGCTATTTATTTAAGCCCTTGATCTAAGTGTCAGCAAGTCACTGGTTAATTGTAAAGAAGAAAGAGCTTTCTGTAAAACTATCTGTTAATTGTAACACTTTCTACTGACAGCTGTTGCCACAGCAAACTTGAAGAGGTAAGCAGAGATACAGCCAGGTCAACAGAATTCCATTCGTATACCAGCCATGGTTGGTATGTGGTAAAAATACATTTCCTTTTTCAAAACTTTACAGCACTGCTAGCTCAGAGTCATTCTGTAATAATCTGATAATACTTCAGAATTTTTTTATTTTCCTTTGTGACTTCCAGACTATGAGTCTCTAGTGTATAATCAAAATTTTTGGGGTTTTGTTTCCATTAAAACTTTATCCCCAGCTCTGTGATTTTACTCTTTATCTGGTTAGCATGTTATTCCAAACATCCTGTATATTGCCTGTGGGTTTTTATCCAATTCTAATTGACATATAGTTAATTACCAAGACCACTTCTGAAAATGCATTAAAAAAATCAACTCCAAAATTACTTTTTGAAATGCTAGCCCTAACTTTTCTCTAGAATGCTATCTTCTCTTAACAGGACCACTTTTTGCCATCCTTCATATTCCTGATCTCTTATATGTACACCTATCTCTATATTCTGCAGTTTATCAAACGAGTGCCATAGTAAAAATATCCCTGAAATTCAGTGTTGCACGCTATCACTAACTAGGTCATGTAACTAAAAATTCCTAGGTCTCTTTTCATTTCATAAATACTGGTACCATCTGACAATCTCCAGGAACAGGGTACCACCTCTGACTTAAAAAATTTAGGTGGAGCTTTACTCCTCTGACTTGAACACACTCTTGATTTTAATTTCCCTGTGAAAACAGTAATATTCATTTGTATACATTCATTTATTCCCCTTCACTGTTTTTCTTTTGCTTCACCTTTTACTCCAGTCAGCAATTATCAGGAAAACCAGGACTCAGTTTGAGTAAGAGAGCCTTGAATTTTCACCCCTTCCTCACTAGAAAAAAAAACCTCAACTTCTTTATTTCAGGATTTCTTTACATTTTTGCAAGTGATGCACCTTTTGGTGTTTATTATTTATTTTAACAATCTAATTTAATTTGAATGTTGGCAAATCTCACCCTTGCTGTTTCTAACCCGTAAGACACAACTTTCTCCACCTACTACTTCTGCTATCTTGTTTGAAGTCACTCCTTTTGCAAATAAGAAGTCTTCCTTATACAATGTTCTTCTCACTTTCCAGACTTTCCCCATATACAGATGTTCAAGAGATCTCACTATTTCTATTTCTTTTATTTTCCCTACATCATACTTTTTAAAGCCAAAATGCTTAGAATGCATTCAATTTATATTGACAATTCAATTTAAACTGATTGAACCCATGATTACTAAATCAAATATTAAATCCTCTGAGTAGAACAGGCTTTTTGAATGTTGCTAAATGATGAATATCTATATGTTTTTTCTGGTAAAATAAAATCCTATAGGTGTCTCACTCATTGCCTTGTTTTTGCAATTATGCATATTGAATAGTACTAATTAAAACCCTTGGGCCAAGAGCATTTACTCCTCTTGACTCTGGATTTCACTGCTACCAAAGAAATAATAAAAATAAAATAATAATAATTCCTACTTTTGCACAGATCTAGGATTTTCTAGCATGCTAATTATTTAGTGAATTGTATTAGGAGTTGCTGAACCATACAGCCCAATAGAAGAGAGGCTGCCATAGCAACATTTTCCTAGGCCTAGGCAGTAGCAAGTCTGAACACATATTCCTAACAGAGAAAGTATGTATACAAAAAAAAAATTATATATATATATCTATATATATAAATAAGCACAAGGAAAACCACACAGATCAACATAGACAGAAACACTCAATCAAACACAGATGGCATGAACAGTGAAACCCTGTCCTCCTCTCTGGCATGGGTCCCTGTAACCTGAGGTGGGACTCTTGCTGCTGGCACTTTCACCCATGCAGAGACACACATATAGCACAGCACAGGGAGACCTCTCACACAGTAAGATTTGGAAACAGGGTCTAGTCTAGGAGAGACTGCACTGATCAGGTGCAGGGCACAGCCAGACAAGCAGACTGACCAGCAGTTTGTTTACACAGAACTAGCCCTATTTACCCTCCTCATCCCACTGTTTTCTCACACTTGCTCATTCCCATATCACCTTGATCCCTTCCTTTCCCTGCCTTCGGCTCTTCCCCTAAACATCCCATAAGTCTTAACCCCCAAATGCTCTATTATACATCCCATAATGTGTAGTCCTAGGCGGTAACACCCACACAGAGCTTTTTGGTTGACTGCTGGGTGTGTCTCCCACCTCCACAGGAACTGAGGCTTCCCTGGGACGGGTTGGATATGTTTTTTTGTCTGACCTGGCTCCCCCACCTGCCCAAGTGGCCCCAAACTCCTCTGTGCATATTGAGATGAGCCTTAAATCACCTAACCTAACACAGTCAACTGAGATTAAATATCACTGTTGAGATGCTGCCAGTGCTGCACATTCAGGCCAGCAATTCAAATCAACAAAAGAGGTTCAAGGCAGGGAGTAAACAGGAGCAGCCCAAAATAAGCAACTGCAGAACTGCACAGGTGAAAAGCCATACCATAACCACTATAAAAAAAAAACCACAATTAATTTCCAAAAGGGAATTTAGGTTCAGAGTTTTTGTATTTCATCTGAAAGACTAAGAACTTTACCTTCATGAGATTTCTCTTTGCTGCTTTCCTCTACTACTGCAGACAATCTTCCTATCTATACCCAGGCTACTGAAGCAGCTCTTTGTGTTTTAGATCTTACTACAATGGAAATCATCAACATTTCCAGCTTGGGTCTACTCCAAAACCTTGCTGAGGCACCACTTGACCACTGGGTCAACTGAGCAGGCACAGCACCTTGGAAACTCCCATGTTTTGTTTGTTCTGGAGGCTCATCCAGCATGGCTTTTCTTGACCAGGCACAACCCTGCCTTGCTCTTCATATCTTAAGAGCTCTCAGACTACAATGATTTGACATGCACCAGCGACATGTATTATCAATCCAAACTATACTGCTTGGTGTTATTTATGCACCTACAAAGCTGTGCTTGTCCTGCACGTGGGATAGGTTATGGGTTTGTAAACTGTGATAGGAGTCCAGCCTTCTTTATGAGCCTGTCGGGGACTCAGTAAGTGCATAGCACTCTATAAGTAACAAAAATAGACATGCTGCCTACTGCTGGGTCTCAGAAATATCAGGACGCCCTTGGTAAGGGGGAAGCATACCCAGGTGACCTTGAGCACAGCACAGTGCCTGTCCTCTGCTCTCGCCTTCCAGGCACAGAGCAGGATTCACTGCCAGAGGAGCTCTCCCGCATCCCAGGGAGCGCTGCATTTTTTAGGGGCACGAGCTGAGGAGCGCTTGAGCGCCCTGAGGCCGGGAGGTGAGAGTGGGAACAGGGAGCTCACGCACGAGCAGGAGGGATTACAGCGGATTTTCCTTCAAACGGCGAGACCCAGGCACACAGCCCTCCCCGGGGACGCTCTCCCTTGGCTCCGGACCTGCAGCGCGGCGGGAGCTGCCCTCCAGCGCTCCCCGCCNCGGGCGGGAACGCCGCGCTCCCCACGGCCGCGGAGGGGACTCCCGGGAGGGCACGGCTGGCGCGGGGCGGAGCGGCCCATCCCGCCGCCGTGCCTGGGGAGGGCCCCACGGGCCGCCACCGCACGCGGGAGACGGTGCCGCCCCTCGTAGGCTCCCGGGAAGCCGGGCACGGGTGTTCCCACGGGAGCGGCGGTCCCTCCGGTGCGGGTGCAGCGCCAGGACCCCGCGGAGGACGGACGAACGGGCGGCGGAGCCGTCTCCCCCTCCGCGGCGGGAGCGGAGTGCGGCGGCCCGCGGAGGGGGCGGGGAGGATGACTTCATGCCGCCGGAGCGCCGTGAATTTAGGAGCAGCAGCTGCCGCCACCGCCGGCGGGATGTGGGGGTGAAGTGACAGCGGGAGCTGCCGCCGGCTGAGGGAGGAACAGCGCCGGGCACCCGCCCAGCCCAGGGGCTCTGGGCCGCCACCAGCAGCCGCTGCGGGAGAGAGAGAGGGAGGGAGGGAGGAAGATGCGCTGAGCCGGTCGCTGAAAGGTGAGCAGGGGCTGCCGGGCGCGGGGGCGGGCGGCGAACGCTGCGGCGCTGCCCGGCTGGGGGAACGCGGCGCTGCCGCTGCGAGCCCCCGCTTCGGCTCTGCCGGCTGCCTACCCGGGAAGAGCCTGGAGCGGTGCTGGGGCTCGTGGCTTCCTTCTCTTTCCTTCTTCTCCCTTCTGCCGTGGTTCCCTCCAAAAGCGGCAAGGCTGCCCTCTCTGAAGCGCCAGAGTGTTGTGTTTTATCTTCCATGGCCAGGATGTACGGTGGCTCGGTGCCAGCTCCCCGCTCGGCGGCCCGGGCTGCACTCCGTGCCCGAGCCGGGGGCTCCCTGTCAGTGGCGTAGCACGGGACGGGGACAGAGCGGGAGGGCTGCGACAGGTGCGGGACTGCGCCCCGGGCTGCCCGGGCTCTCCCCAGTCCGATGCGCGTTCCTCAAGTGACGGGGAAGACATCTTAGGGCAGCAGGGCTTCAGGGGAACAGAAGCAGAAAAAGATGTCATCTCTTAAACATTCCTGGATTTGGACGTCGCTTAGCAGGGAACTAAAGATTGTAGAAGTTGGAGAACCGGCCCTTACACCAAAATGGATTCTGTCGTCTTCTTCGAAGACTTGTGTGTTTTTTCCTTTTATTATTTTTCATCATCTAACCCAAGGTTCACGACAAAAAGATATCAGCAGAATTCAAATGCATTTGTTTGCTGATGGAAGAATTAGTGAGTTGCTCTTTCATCGTATCACTTGTAGAAGTGGAAAAAAACCAAGAATGCATGCATATTGTAGCTTGGCTGTTGACATTGCACATCATGGTATGTACATGGGTCTTAACATCAAATGAATGGTGCTTTGGAATTGAGAAGAAGGAAAAAAATATCTGCCTGACCTATTTCTGTGCCTGATACACTGGCAGGTTTTGTTGGGTTTTCTTGTTGGTTGGTTTGTTTTGATGTTTTGTGTAACTTTGTTCTGTTATAAAAAAGAAAACTTGCCCTAAAGCAGGTATGGCAATACAGGAGGCGGGCATGCAGAGGCAGCTCATTAGAATAAGCACTATCTGCATATGTAATGGTTAATGGCTTTATGTGGTTTGGAAATGGAAGCAATGACTCTACTTTGGGAAGTAAAGAATTGGGAATTAATCTGCTCTTAATGAAAAAGGAAGCAGACTACTGGAAGCTGCAGGTTATTTTATTCAATGTCTATTTACCTGTGTATTCATCATCAAAGATCCTGTTTCCCAAGCGTTCACAGAGAAGCTCAGACAGCTGAGGGATTCTTGGTTGTGGCTGAAGCCTCTGGTCATGGTGCTAGTGACAGAAGTAATACTTAGGGAGGTAACAGAGAGTTGCTTTGCTTGTTGTCATTATTTCTGGGAAGATGTTTAAATACAGTCAGTACTGTTGCTGGGTATGCAGAAGGCAAATGACAGCTACAGAGACAGAAGATGTGTATAAAAAACAATTGAGGCTTCACAAGGCTGAAACAAAGAGCGAGTGATGAATTGCAGAGTCAGAAATCAGTTCAACAGACAAATCTTTTCTCTGAAACGTGGTCATTAACTATGATCATGTATAGGCTTGTTGCTTTAAGCGTCATGGCACGTGCAATGTATGTATTTCAAACCAGAAAAAAAAAATCTCATTTTGTCAAACCTGTATCTTTTCTTTACTACACATTTATTTTGTTCCTGTAAAACACTTGGAAGCATTGCTTAGGACATTTCTATTGGTTTTCCTTTCTAGAATTAAGCATGGCTGACTTTTTCAGAGGTTGTAATGTTAGCAGTGATTGACTGATTTCTTCTCTAGTTTCATTTGGTTGGAAAAAGAAACCGTGTAGCTGAGTCGAGATGCTTCACATATTAGCCCACCCATTCTATATAAAGTCAATTTCTTCACTGAAGTGAAGAAATCAAGTAATGGCCTTCCAGTCAGTTTTTGCAAGCACAGGCTAGTATGAGTGCTCACTAGTGTTGACACAATGTTATCACAGCAAATTTAACTCTTTGTGCTTGATGGCAAACCTAATATTCCAAGACTCTTGGTTAACATTTTTTTAAAATAATATGGTAGCAGAGATGAAGTAGTGGTTGACCAAGAACCCCACTGCAAACTTGAATTGCTTTTTTTTTTATCTTGTGTACTCTAAAGGCAAGTGGCATAACGTGCATGTGTCCATAGAATAAAAGGTATATCTAATTATCAATGTGGGTTTAGTTCAATGGTGTAACTGATGTAAATCCACTTCCTACAGATTTCTCTCCCAGAACTCTGCTTGCTCCTTCTGCTACTGTAACTTCCATACTTCTGCCAACCAAAGAAAAGCATCTTTATTGTGGTTGATCTGGGACAACAGCACCGCTGACTGGAAGAACAGCCTAGTTGGCCAGCTGGTTGGTGCCAGACAGACTGGGTAGCAGCTGAGATTTTGTTGTCTTTTCCTCAGAGGTTCTCCTATTTTGGGGCCCTTCATCTGCATTTGTTCTTCAGATTTGTAAGAGCCTAATTATCTTTGAGGTCTCTAGACTGCCTTCAGCCTTTGAACCAGCAGGGTCATTTACCCAGTTTTATTGGTGGGGACCAGATGGGTATATTTGCAAAAGGTTTGTTTCCTTAGTAGTACAAACTGGAAAACCCAGTGACCTTGGATGCACTTGAAGTTGCAGAGGTTTGATTTCACTTACGGCTCTTTCCAAGGCATGAGATGAAACACTTCCATTAAATATATTTTCTATTATTATGAGAATTTTTAAAATTATGTTTCCAAGTGCTGTTTGAACTAACTGAAATGACCATGTTTCAGAGCAAGCAGGTAATTTTTCACTTACGTTGTTACTAGGCTTCCAGTTGGATTATTTTTTCCAGTTTAAGAATTCTGTAAAAACAGGCTTGACCAGGGTAAAAGGGGACAGATACTACACAATGAACTTAAAACTGTGTGCTTTAGCATGTGCAAACAATCAAGAGTATTTCAACAGTAGTGATACTATTTTTATTTTGAAGAACAAATACATTCACACCTTCCAAATGCCTGTCCTTCATGTATAATAGCTCACATTTCTGGGAGAGAAGAAAATTATTTCTGAAAAATAAATGCCAGGCACAAACTGAAACTTTGTCTCCTACTATGCAAACAGATTTCATGTTGGACTAATTGTCAATAGGGAGTCTTTATGTGAATGCCCAGTCAATTGCAAAGGTAGCTATCGTTAAGGGGAACTAACAGTTTTATCCATTTATAATATATTAGTGATGGCAATAAGACAGGCATTGATTATCTTTTTATTTTGAGCTTGACTCAGTCAAGTAAGTCAGCACTTCACAACCTGGATAATGAGCCCCTGACTTTAATATGAAATATGGAGACAGAAATGCATAGTTCATGTATGCTTCTTGCAAAAGAAAGCTGATTGAAGCCTTTCCCTTGAAGGGGGCTGCGTGTAAACAGCAGCAGAAGCATGGATCTGTTTAAAAGTATTGCTTTCATGATGTGATGAGAGACTAGCTTTGAGACAGTCTCTGTATTGTCTACTCTTAGAAAATTACTTTATTAAGACAACATTATAAAAGAAAGGATCTGATTATACAAGAATTGTATGTTTCCAGTATATATCCCAGTCTTAAAATATAATCATATCAGAGGAGAAAGTAACACAAAATGGACTCTTACAGGACAGTTGGTACAAATGTCCCAGCCAAATGTCAGATCAAAAAATTTCTTTTTCCTTTAATTCTTATGGTAGAACCAATAAGATATGATAGTGGATTTTGTCTTTCCTAACATACTGAAGATATGCTGCATTTCTGAGCTGGTCATATTTCTGTGATTGTAAAGTGATTCCAGGGTATCTGTGCTCTTCTTCCCTGGCTGAACCAAATATGAACTCTGAGGAAGAGCTGCAGTAGAAGAATTTCCATGTCAGCCGGGGTATAGTTCTCTCTAGCAGAATTTGGTTTGTTTTCTAACCTTTATTAAAATTAATTTTAAAATTGGCTACACTGCTGTTCTTTGCCTGTATAGGACTCATGGGAATTTAAACTGCCTTTATGGCAGCTGCCTGCTCTCTGCACAGTTCTGTATCCCTTTCTGCACTCATGTCCCAGTGATTCATCAGATGTGATAGGCAAATAGGTCTAATACCAACATACAGTCTTAATTTCTCGTACTTTGACTGCTTCTTTTTGTCACATTTTTGTTCTGGCAACTATTCCAAAAGATCTGAAGGTACATTGAAGTTATCTTGGCAGCTGTTAACTAGCCCATGAAATGTGCTGCAGCTTTAATGAGATCATATAGATCTTAATATATCCATATAATTATATATATTATGTAATATATATATTTGCTAACTATTCACTCATTTGCCTTCTACCTCCTACAGAATTTCCACTTACACATATGATGAGCACATAACTGTGGTGAAACGATCTCACCACCTGTTGTTTTAAAATAGCACAGATGCTTATTAATGGTCCTTCCATGATGCTGTTTATAGTACATGTTAAACCTCTCTTAAAATACTGTGGATCATGTTGGTAAAGGATATTATTACTTCAGCAGCAGCCTTAAATTGATTCCTGTTCAGCATCTTGACTTAACTTGTCTGTCGTTAGTAGGTAGGAGAGAGGTAAACTCCACAGAAGAGTCAAAGCTGCGATGCTCATTGGGTGAGCTGTCATGGAATCCTTCACAAGGTGTTCTCTGGAAGTGCCTGCTGCCTTTTGGCAACCCCAAGAGCTGCAAAAATAATGAGCACACAGATTGGCTACACTCATAAGCCTTGCACTCCGCTGATGTGAATTCCTTCAGGCCAAGCACAACAGCACTTTCACACTCCAGAACAAGGGAAAGTAAATAATTGCAGAACTTTAACCTTGACCAAGACTGTTGCCTAATATATATCTATCATTTTGTCATGGAAAAGTAATTTCTAAACTGACTAAATTAAGCTTAGGTTGTATAAATATTCTATTAACTCCTGGTTTTTTGTCTTTTTTTGGTTTTTTTTGGTTTTTTTTGTTCAATCTCATGAGTCTCTTGGATTCTCAGTTTTGCTTTCAAAGAATTTCTAGAGTTCTGCCTAATATTTCTGGTCCTCAGCCCTCGATATTTGTTTTGGATTTTTTTTTGTCTAGTCCAGTCAAAATGGAAGTTAAAAATGTATTTCTCCTTTGAAATCATTTATCCACAGGTAGACCAAGAAAAATTCTTGATGTTAAGTGTCAGTTTGCTGAGATGTAAATTTGAAAGTGCAGTCAGGCGAAACAGACTCAGCTACTTTCAACCTTCCCAAAGTGCCGGCTTGCTGCACAGAAAGTTCGTGATACCTGTATGTTGCTAGCAAATTCCAAGAAAACGCTTTTATATACTGAAAAAAACATATAACAGAAAAGGAACAAAAGATATGTCTCATTCAAGTTTAGCAAAATCTCCTCATAACGAGTAGGATGAGTAGCTCTGGATTTTTTGTGGTTTTTTTTTTTTTTAATGAAAAATATATATGCAAACGTTTTTTCCTGTGGTACATGACAGATGGCATTGATTGTGTTTAGTATTGCTAATTAATTAAAGAAATAGTTGTTCACACTAAACAGTGACTGTCAGATGCCAATTCCAGTTATACAGGACAAGCAAAGACCTGTTCTTGTTCAGTAGAAAAACTCTATGGCATATTACAAAGTTGCTTGTAGGAATATAAGTCTGCTAGTAAAATAAGATGGCTGGCAAAGTTCCAGTGAAGGAGAAGTAATGACTAAATTAGGTGGAGTAATCATCTTTTGATACAATCTCCCAGTGTTTGGTGCTCAGCATTGACTAGGAGTTCAGTGGGCATAAAGCAATGTTTGCACTATTCTGTTTAATTGCAGGAGGCATCGTGTCCTCACTGCATGTGTTTGGTTGGTCTGATTTCTGTTCACAGGCTCCACAGTATCCTTTGGCGTGATTCAGAGCATGTGGAGTGTAAGGAAGAAAGTCTTTGTTTTCCCTTAAAATTTGTTGCCTAATGGTTTAATTGGGGTCCTTTTTAATTGACACGATGTGAGTAATGTTAAACAATTGTTCCTTTTTCAGTTTATCACAAGTCACGATTTTCTGTCGCTCTCTTTTTCCTCAAGAACAGAATTGTCTTCTTGTGTGTACTCTTTCTGCACATATAGACTCTATTTCTTATGTGTTTTATTCTTTGACACTATTTTTATACTTCCTAAAAATTTATTTCTGTTGTGCAGAATTCAGAAACTCTATTTAGTAGTGCAATAATTTCATATTTATGTCCCATTTCTTTCCCTTTTTTTTCCAGTATGCTTATTTTTTTGCAGTCACTAATTGCATTTCAATTGGGCTGATCTCTTGTGTCCCAATGAGATTCCTTTTCATTGTTGGATCAATACTATAATATGTTTGCGTGACATTAAGGTACTGCTGCCATTAGCAGGAGACATGAAAGTTGATAGGTGTAGGTGGATATCAAAAATGCATTTTAAATGTAGGGAAGAACAAACTGCAGTGTGTAGCCTTACAGAGAAATTCAGCCATAAACCCTTCCTTTGTTTTGTGTTACTCTTGTTTTGAAATCGTTGGATGATGGCAGCTTTACTGAGTTGGGCTAATGTTTTTGAGCTCAGACATGGGAAGCAGAAAGTAAGTGAATAGGATTTGTTAATGCATATAAGAATTGGAGCATGTGAAAATAATTCATACTCTAAAAGGCAGGCATAATGTGAAACACTTTATTAA
>VXAC01006626.1:1378429-1389565 GCA_013399225.1 Rhipidura dahli | reverse complement strand
AAAAAAAAAAGAAAAAAAAAAAAACAACAAACCACACAAAACCAAAAATAGACTGCTGAATTTTAAGTAACTGTTATTTGTAATGTCTCATGGAGTCAAAACGTGATAAGAGATGTGAATGGAGTCTGCATAAATATAGAAGCTGCATTGACTTGAGAAAGAGACATAGCTCATCAAAATGATTACCACATGCCTTTAAAGCCTAAGGGAACTACAGCTTTTTGTCAGTGAAATAAGCCCGTTTTATCATATATTTGTTTACAGGCTAATAATGTTTCCAAACACCAAAACCTTTTCCAAGCAAAATATTTGTCCTGAATAGGGAGTTCCCTTAAGTTATTCTGAATAGCTTGAGGCTTTATGGAACACTTTTTTTTTTTTTTTCCCTCCTTTTCCTATGTGTTTATTTGCCTGCAGGGAGTACAGGTGCTGATTTACTGAATGGTAGCTATAATATTATAAAGATAGTAAAAATTGTATTGATAACCACTGTCATTGACTCTAAGTGACAATATGCCAAAATAGTGCCACCACTGCTGCGTGTCCTTTTAAAGTCTAATTTTTCTGTTTGTACATAATGAGGTACTACTTGGGCCTGACTGAAGCAGTGGCAATATTCTCTTTAATTTTACTAAAGCAAAATCCCTGCTACATGGTGAAAAACAGGTGCAAAGCCTTCAGTCATCCCCAGCTCGTGCACAAAGCATCTCCTGAACAGATAAAGTTTGAATGGGTATTTATAGAAGATGAACATGATAGCCTGCACCCGGAGGAACACAGATACTGTATAAGAAATTTAAGCATGTAATATCACTTCCTCGCTGATACTTTAGTATTTGTTACATGTTCATGTAGCAGTAGGCTTTTAGTATTAGCTAATAATGGGGAATGACTTCATTAGCATTTAAGGAAGGAATTGAGAGTGTTTTGCATGGTATAATTCAGTAGCTAATTGTCAGTCTAGAAGATACTTTTCAACTTTACACTCTACACTTTAGGGAATTGCTGTACAGACCAAAGAGCAAGAAGAAACATTTTTGTTATCCTCTTTTTCTCAAATCTGGAGAAATGTATTATTTATGTAGCCCCTTTCAACATGGAAGATTTCAAAATGCTTTCCAGCACTTCCATTTTCATTGACAATATTTGGAAATAAGGGATGAAAGCTGTTATTTAAACACTGTTTTCCCACAGTTGTATTTAGTTACAGATCAGGGAGTTACTTATGCAAATCTCCAGAAAAAGGTACTGATTTCTGATGACTGCTGCAGCATTATGAACCATGCTATTTCCTTCCAGGCAGAAAATTCTCTTGCCTTTCACTTTTGTGCCTCATAGAAGCAATTTTTGAAGACTATTCATCTGTTACAGACTGCTGCTCTGCTTCTTAAGCAGAGTTTCTAGTGGGATAACACATTATGCAGGTATATTTTGTGTAAGTTTTCTAGGTCTTCCAAGTCCACTTTTTGCATTTTTGTTCCTCCATCCTCCTTGAGCATTCTTGGTCTGGCGAAGACAGGGACTGGTACTTGTTTTGCAAGCGTATTTTTCTACTCATTTTTTTAGTGTAACGTTTTTGAGCTTAAAGTTGTGTCCCTCTTGGTAGCACAATATTTCTTAACTGTTGTCTTGAACATTTATTTGGAGTCTAATGGGTTGCATACCTTAAATAACTGCATATGATTTCTTAAGGCAGAATTCTAGAAAGAAGAAAACTTTAGCACTGTTCTGAGGTCAGTGTCCAAATGAATGCCCATCTTCCTGTGGTGGTATGTTGATCTAATTTCCTGCAGCAATGGGAGAAAAAGAAGTGTTGAAAACATTCCAAATTTCCTTTGCTTTCCAGACTGTGTAATCTGAACACTGTGTATTTTTTGATCCTAAGGCACCACCTGAGCACTTCATTTTGGTGTCCAAGCATGTTTCTGTCAAGTAAGCTCTTCTATTCAGCTCCTCTTGGGAGGAGCAGTTGCCTGTGTCTCTGTGTTTAGTAGTGATTCATTACGTTCTCAGGGCTGACCTTCAGTGTCATCTTTCATAATTCTATTCTTGTATGAATTTTGGTGGCAAGTATGAAGTTTCTGAGTTTGGGTGGGGTTTTTTTTTTTTTGTATGGAATGGCTGTCAGCAGGATCAGAATTGCAATCTTTGCTTTCAGTTAAACAATGTCTGTGAATACTGCTGAGGACTAGGGCAGTTTCATACATGATTGTTAAACTGCTACCAAGGCTTTTTGTGCATTTTTGACTTATGTCAACTTGTTCTTCCAAACAAGACAAAACTTGTTCTGGGAATTGTTGTGGGTTAGATGCCATTTCCCAGTAGGTTATTTGAATGTTGTTTAGCAAATAAATTCTCCTTTTACTTTACCTGGCTCTCCTTTGATGTGGCTGCTGTTGAGGCAGGCCACATTTTTAGCTAATTTGTCTGGCTTTTCTCTGTTCAAACTGCTGAAAACAGTGGAAGCTTTCTATGCATCCTGTGATACCCATCTTTCAGCTAATGTCACTTCTGTGACATTCTTCTCAAACACTTAATCATATCTGCTGTTTGTTCTGTTGAAGAAACTTCAAATTCCCATCCCCCTTTCTGAAGTATTCCTGTTCTGCTCATAGAACAGTAATCTCACTAAAGTGTTCTTCTTTGTGTCTATTTTTGAGAATATTTGAAAGTCTTTTTAAGGAAAGCAGAAATATTTTGGAGTATGGTGGTTTTCATAGTAACAGGTGTAGATACTTTCTGTAGTTTTACTTTCTGCATGTGGGTTTTGTTGTGATAGATGTGAAAATCCAAGATAAGTCATAATTTAGCACCTTAAATTTCTGGATTCTCCCTATATAGTGCTAATTTTTAATGTAATTAACATTCTGATAACAGTGACCAAAATAATAGACTTTTATTTTGTCACCAAGACTTCTCTGTAGTTAAGAGATCCTTTTGTAAGTAAGGACATAGATGTGGACAGGTTAGAAAGTTGTTAAAAGGAGTTAAATGTCACCAGAAGAATGGGAGGGTGGATCTAGTGCACGTCCTTCTGGATGAGTCAAAATATAAGATCTGAAAACTTAATTGTGTACACATAGTCATGTTGATACACATTGTCAGTTGTTTGTCCAGTGGCTGACTTACTTCTCTCTTCTTCCACATGAAGTGCCATCTCTGAGGAATTAAGTATCAGCCCAATATGAGTGAAAGAGTAGTTCCTTTTACAAAGACCAGTAACAGCAAAATTTGAGTAACCCAAAGTAAAGGTACTCAGGATCTCTGCTCTGAAGTTTTCCTCTCCTTTTATCTTTTCTGCATGTATATGTATTTGGGTATTAGGTGCTTCTATCTTGCAGTTTAGGCATAAAGTTCCTACACAAGCTAAGGAACAAAGGCTTATGTGTTGGGGTTTTTTATTTTGTTTTTCTTATCGGTTTCTACTATTCTCTCCAGCTAGCCAGCTCACTGAAAGCCAAAATCTTACGCTTGGCTTGAAGGCTGTTTGTATCTAACCCAGCTGATGTATCACTGAAGGAAAAAGTATTCAGAGAAGCATGAAAAGATTCAGTAGGATTCAATAGCAAAGCATAAGGGTTTATTCCATGCAGGAGCAGCCTTTGAAAGCTAAAAGCCAGCTAAAGAAAGAGGCATTAATTGTGGGAAGATAATGTAAAATGGGAATCATAAGAGATAATTTTTCAAATCCTTTCAGCTACTGAAAGCATTGAATCAGAGGTCTTAGGTTTAAAAGTGACCAAGTATAGAGATAGAAAAGAAGCCTATTAGGGTTAAAGTAAAATTGTTGAGGTGGCTGTTACATATCTCCCCACAATCAGCTGAGTGTGAAAAGAGTCTTTTCTTTCCTACCTTTGAGGATGGTTTTAGACACATTTGACCAGAATTGTTGCTTATTTAAGGTGGTATGAATGACATCTGAGAGTGAGACAGAGTTGAAGTCAGTATCCATGTGGTTCTATAAATAAAGAAGGTTGCATGCAAGGTCTTGCTGAATGTTGGCTTGTCTGTTGACTTAAAGGGCTAGCTCTTCACAAGTTTAATTCAAATTTTATTCCATCAAGCGCTTGATTGCTCAAAACTAAACAAAGGCAGAACACCAGTTACTTTGTTTTTGTATTTCTCCTTCCCCATTTACTGATTGCTTCCAGAGCTTCACGTAAAACTTGATGAAAACATAATTTTCTCTTTTGTAGTCATTTTCTTGATTTCACCTGGGAAATCTGCACACAGCTATATCTGATGATAACCAGTTATGCCTGCAGGATCCTTTGTCATCCTCTAAAAAATCTTTTGTCTCTGAACACGAGGAATAAACAAAGACTGGAATAAGCTCTAAAGTTCCAACTGAGTGCCTCACCATGGACACTTGGGTAATCCACAGCACACTTACTTGGACTGTGCACGTGTGCATGTTCTTTCCATGGAAACTGGAATGATGGTGTAGAGAATGGGAATGCCTAGGTCTCATCCTGACATTTAATCATGACAAGACTGCAAAGTAATTGTGAAACATGCAACTTTAATGTCTGGTCTCACTGACTGGCACATTTTGCTGCTTTTTCTGCAGGTAGAGTTCTTTTTTTAAAAGATTTCTTACAATTTTACAAATGACAAAAGCTAGTCTGCTGCCTGCACTGAGCAAGTACTTCAACCCTTTCATTTGCTAGAGCAGATCCAGTAGGATCTATCGGAAAGCATGGTATAGTTTTCTGGTGAAAGTACCTGTTTTGGCAAGTAGTTTTTATTTCCACAATTGCTTGGAAGAGGGTGTTCTTGATGCTTTCCCATCTATCTGAAGCTGAATAAAAAGTACAGATTTACACTTACGAGTCTTATCTCAACGTGCAAACTTTCTGCCAGGTGCTTTGAAGGAGCTAAAATTGTGTTCCTTCAAGTAACCCATTTCAGAAAGAAAGTAGTTAACCAAATTGTTACTTGTAATTTTCACTACTCAAAGTGCCTTTTTGAAAAGATTCTTCACCTAATAACTGAAATAATTTTGACTACTTCCTCAAGCTTCCTGGGAGAAGACATAGGCTAGAGAGTTTTTCTATTCAAGGAAGATTTTTCTACAAGCCTTTGATGAAGTCCCCTTATTTCTATGGAACATTTGTGGTATTCTTCTCCTCTTCGGGTGGCATCTGTGACAAATTTTCTAGTCTTTTTCTCTTACTATGTGTATATAAGCTACCAAAAAGAGTGGAATTTTTTGTGCCCCATTGTTGGATAAACTTGCTTAAAAAAACCCAAATGTCACTCAATTTTAAATTAAACTGTTCACCATTCCTTCTTCCATGCTTCTGTACTCTCCACTTAAATTTTTTTGGAATAGCAAGGAAATGACAGAAGTCAAAAGAAAGCTAATCTAAGATGTTCTACAAAAAAAGGTGAATATAGTGACTTGGTTACCAAGATCTGTTGATCTGATAAATCCCAGGCAAAACAGTAGAAAAAGCAGAGCTGTAAGTGTAAAGTATATTGAAGGACAGGGTTATAATTGATGCAAATCACTGACAGCTAATGAAAAAAGATCCTGTCAAAGAGACCCTGACATGCTGGCTTTACGTATTTTGGAGGTTACAAGAAATACACTTTTAAGCTTATTCTACTTGGTAAAAACTGAAGTTGAAGCTATTTCCCCTGTGCCAGGCAAACACAGTGGTGGTTTCAGCACTGTTCAGCATTCAGGTGTGTTCATTTCATACCTATGACTTACCCACTGCAGCTTTTTTTGTACCTGTCCTATATGTGTGATGAATGACTTCCCAAAAAGTGGTTCATAGTGGTGTTTAGATCAGAACTGTAGGTACCAGACTGTAAGCAGCTCCTCCTGTGTCCACTGTGAAAAGATTCCTAAAAGATGGGGTTAAGAGTCTCACCTCCTCAGAAAATACCAATATCTATTTGAAGGAAAATGCCTCTTAGAACTGGCCTCATGTACAGTTGTAACAATGCAAACTTATCTCCCGTGTTCCATGTTGCAAGCAGTAAGAAGAGAATTAATGGCTGCTTTTTACTGTTTATTCTATCTTATCAACAGGGTGCTGGTCATGTACAGCAATACAGAGGTTGGCAGAGAGAAAGATGAAGGCAAATGGCTCCTGTCCGCACCCGCAGATCCTTTTTATGTTTTTTTTATCATCCAATAAACACCTGAAACGTAATTATTTTCATATTTGAACCAATATCCATAAAATAGTTCTGTTCACATTACTGAAACAGCGACAGAAAATATCCAATGATTTTACAGCAGAACATGGAATTCTAGAAGAAGACAGAAAAAGGAATTTCTAACTGCATCATTCCTCCATCTTAATTCTTATTTCTTATCTACTCACTATGATAACAATCCTAAAAACCTCTAATTTAACACCCTGTGACAATCTACATACCATTTCTATCACGTAACTACGACTTGAGTAGATTCTGCAGTCTCCCAGAGGGCTGGGAGTTCTTTCCACAGACATAGGTCAAAGTAAGGGTTGTCCAGGGTGGGTAAATCTCTCAAAATAGGTTTTACAGCAGGGAGAGGGATGTTTTCCACATCCTGGTCTCCAACAATGCCTGGTTTTCCCCTTTTTTTCTTCTGTCTCTGTAATGGTTTGCAATATCTGTAAGTGTTCTCTTACCTTTCTGTCTCTTCCTGACTACCACCCTGCTCCCTCACCTGCCCTGCCAAGAAATAAAAGCAAGAGGGAAGTTTTTCCTACAGCAGACAGTAGAAACAGAATTCAGAAGTGCTCAAAAGAGCTGGAATAACTGGAGAGCTACATGATTTCATTCAGCTTCTGATTTCCACCAGCTGGAAAAGAATGTTTACTGATAACTGATAATTTACCTTGACACAAATCTTTCTTTTGAAATAAAATTCTGAAACTGAAGAAATGCAAACTAAGTTTACTTGTTCAAAAGTGTTGGTACTCAGAATATATAAGTATAGCAAATTTCTCAACAGTATCTTAAAAATACCTCTTCATAAGGATACTTGCCAAGAATGTTAGATGAATTCAAAGGCATCACAAAGCAGATTAAGACCAGACCATCTAAAAAATCTGCATGACTAGTGCTGTTTTGTCTGTTTACATGTAATGCATCTGTGATCCTGTTCATTGCAAACTTACGTAATAAATCCACTAAAATGGTCCCTTTCTTGCTGTAAAACTATCAAACTGTTGAAATACTGAAACTGGACATTTTGGTTTCTTTCCATATGACTCAGCACTTTGTTTGCCTCATTTAACTGTTTTACAACTCCTTAATTTCTTTTCATTATTTTGTGTGTCTTAGTTCTTTCTACTTTGTTTGTACTGGACAATAAGAACTTTGTTTTATTTTTATTTTTTTGCATTTTAAACTTTGGTACAGGCTGTTGTCCATTTCAGCTCCTTGTTCCATCTACAGCGGAGTAAGATTCTTCCAGATATCAGCGTGCTGCCTAAAAATCAAGAGTGTGGTTTAATGTCCCTTTATCTTCCCTACTCCTCTCACAGGAGATGCAGTGAAATCTTGACTGCTGTGAAAACAGACCCTGCCAGCTGTGCTGCATGCATGTTACCTAGTAGCATGACGAGAGCCTCTTGTATCTGTTGGAGTCAGAGGATGCTGACTGGGTCTTTCAAGTTAATTACTGAAAATGACACACGAAGCACAAGATGAAGAAATGCAAAGAAAAAGCTCACCAATTATAATGAACAAGATCTTTCAAGAAGTCTCTGAGAAGCAGGCTTAAAAAAAACCCAAACCAACACAAACCAAAAAGCACTAAAAAAACCCCAAACACCAAACAAGAAGTCCCCAAACCCTCCTGCTTTAGAACATACTTATTTTTCAGTGCTGTGGCCAGAATGCCATATGAGAGTTCCTTTTGCAGAATCCTTTGTTTTCAGCATCTAGCAGTTCCACATCTCTGTGTGTTTGTATCCCTCCCCCTTCTTGTCTTCTCTCAAAGAGAGAATATGAAGGTCAGCTCTGGGCTCAGACCATATGTCTGAGTGATTGTTTTGTACGAGACATCTACTGCTTTTTTTCCTAGGTTCCTTTACAAATTCGTAGGATGAGGAAACCTCTCTGCAAAAATGCATAATTAAGTCATTTTTTCCAGATGCTGTTAACAGATAAAATTTCTTACTAGTTTTTTTATTTTACTACTTCTAAAATTCTTTTAAAAAGAAAACCTTATTTCAATGTCTGCTTGCCCTTTGTGTTCCAAAGGCTTGCTCGTGGGCCAATATATAAAGGAGATCATGGTTCTGCCTCTTGTACTTTGCTACTGATCTTGTAGGTATAGTATATATATAAGACCTTATTAGATAGAATATGTATGTGTATTGAAAGCAAAATGCATAACAGTCTTTAAGCTATCATCAAGCTGAAGTCCAGAGAATGTGTGTTTTTGCAAGTTTAGGAGTTAAGTATGCAAATCCTCATCTTCTCTTGAGGTATTATGTATTTTTGACTGTATGGGTAGAATCTGATGAGAATTCAGCCAGTGAAAATTCTCCAGTAAAGTTAATTAAAGCTGGTGTCCTGAGAACACTTTGCATTAATTTTGTATCAGATTATACTTCTATTTTCTGCAACCTTAATTAATCAAATCATAATGGTTACTCAATCTATAGCACTGTTTGGGGCCTAAAAATATCAAGGGGTATGTTCCTAATTGAATGCTGGTATGTGGGAAGGGAGGGATAGGTAGATATTGGTCCCTTTTTCTGAAGGGGAAATGGATTCTGAGCAGAAAGCAGAGAAAGAGGAAAAGGGCAGCTGGTCCTTCAGGACAAGAAACAGCAGCAGAAGGGAGGCAGCAGAGTAATTAACAGGTCTTTCTCCAGATGAGAAGGTGGCCTTTGCTGTGCCTAATTACACAGACAGTAAGTTAAAACATGCTGTCTTGTCTCACAGTTGGATCTCTCAGTGCCTGGTTCATGCAGGCAGCCTCCTGGAGTCTCAGGCCTGTAAGCAGGAACCCAGGTAGTCTCTGCCTGAGACCACAAGCTGAGAGGACAGATTTCTTGTGAAGAGTTAGAACTCTCATCCTTTGTGGATTAATGTTGTAGTTTAATCCTTTGTAGATTAATGGCTTTGGCCTGTAATGTTACTGTTTTGCATTGTACCAGGATCCAAAGGGGTATCAATTTCAGTGTAAACCTGGGCTCCAATAAGTAGAAAGCTAAAATCTGATTTTGCAAACTCTGTGCAGATGTGTCATTAAACGGAATATATTTAGTTACTTGTACTATATGTCAGGAATGAGCAAGTCCAGAGCACGCTGTACTAATGTCAGGGAATCGTCTTGCTAAGACTCAGTAGTGTGTCTAAGTTGAGGGCTGTATTTCACCTATGACATGGTGATAACTTTTTAAACTCATTAATCATGGATTAATCAATATTTCTGTACCCTTCACTTCTCCAGTGCTTTTAATGATACTGGACTCTTGAGCCAAGAAAATATCTAGGAACTACATACAGCCTTTAGGAAACTGAATTTGAGACTCTAATCTTTCCTATTTTACTTAAAAACAGTAGATATCTAGAACTGCAGGTCAGACTCTTGATATTTGCATACCATCTGTCTCACCTGAGATCTGATAGGACTCTCTGATCTTGAACTTGCTAAGAAGCACCAGTGTGCCATCCCAATCATTCAGACAGCAGCTACAAAAGGGATGTATTGACGTGTCAACTCAGGTTTAGTGGAGGCTACAGAAAACATGAGGCTGGAGCACACAGTGTACAAGCAGGGACTGCAGGAACTGGGTTTGTCCAGCATGAGGGAGACACTACAGGGAGATGTAACAGCACTACCTGAGGAGGCATTGAGGAGATGTTATAGACTTTTCTTGGAGGTCTGCAACCAAAGGGTAAGTGGCAATGGTCACAAGTTGCAACAAGAGGAATTCTGACCAGATGAAAGGAAAATCTTCCACTTAAAAAAAATGGTTTAGCACTGGTACAGCTTGAAAAAATGTTTGGGGAACCTCCAGCCTTGGAGATACTCCAAATTCATCTGAAGTCCCTGAGCAACCAGACTGAAGTTAGCCTACCTATGTTGGGCTTGATGCCCTCCAGATATCCCTTAAAAAGTTTTTCTGTGATTCAAAGAGTGGTGGTTTACTAGGTGTACCCATACAGACCTATCAGTCCTGACTCAGTGTCCAAGTTTGATTTAAAAACCTGTGTGGAGACAGGGAAGAAGTGAATCTCACTGCTAATCTTCCACATAATAGCTTCTTTCTAAGGAAGGAGGAGACTTGGAATCCAGACTGTCCTCAGTCTCAAGGAACCCATGGAGACAACCTCCAGTATAAAAGGTATATTGAAACTGGTTTGTCGGTTAGAACCACATTGTTTTCCTTCTGGTCCTGTGCCTTTTTGCAGACGAGGATGCCTAACTCTTTAGTCTTATGTTTTGTGTGCTGAAGACCAGGAAACCTTCACTTCTGCTCCTTAGATTAAGTACATTGATTTTAATGGTCTCTGGAGTAAAATACGTGAGCAGTTCTGCAAGTCCTCTTAGCTTTTGGTGTTATGCTTAAAACAATCTTTTCCATCACCCAGTGCTTGTTTCACAGGAATAAGCTGATGTAAGATCATGCAAGAGACAGAGCTTCAGTTACACCTGAGAGTGTCCAAATGCAGGAGAGCAATGCTCAGGTGCCAAGATGAAATGTGTCTCAAACTCCTGTGTGTAGAAGAGAGTGATGGCAAACTGCTTTTCTCCTGAACCTGCAGGACATGACCACAGTCTTTTTTCGTGAAGAGATGACTTTTTTTTTCCATGTGCTGCCACATGCAAAGTTCTTACTAAGACAATGAAATATGAACAAAATAAGCAATATTTAGGTATTAATGACTTTGTCATTGTTTAATGTACCTTATTCTGGTGCAGAAAAACACAGATATGAGACAACAGGCCTTGCAAACTAAATTTATCCTTCTATAAAATCCACCCACATAGAAGATATTCAAGAAAAGCTCCATCACATGCTGAAATCTGTGAAAATAAAAGAACCCTGGGAAGTAAATTAATTTAAATTAATAACAGTATATCGTTCTTATTGTACTGGGGGGGAATGACACAAGAAACCACAGAAATCCATTAAAGAGTGTAGAATTTCAAGACTATTTTGGGGG
>VXAC01006626.1:1346024-1368042 GCA_013399225.1 Rhipidura dahli | reverse complement strand
TTTGAGGGTTTTTTTGGGAGTTTTTGTTTTGACTTCAAAAGCTTTAGTACTAGTAAAGTATTATATAGCAAGATGTATCATTGCAAAGTAAGAAAAAAAAGATAGTGAGGGAAGTAGATCTTACATGGATAAGCATTTTATGGATGCTGAATTAGGAAATTCAAGGGATCAGAATCCTTTTAGGTCATCTAGAGCAGAATTCATGGAATATTAAGATACCAGGTTAGAAGGGGACCTCAAGGATCATCTAGTCTAACCTCTCCTGGCAACAGCATCTCTAGACAAGATGGCCCAGCACTGTGTTCAGCTGAATCTTGTAAGTGTCCAATACTGGGGAATTCACCACATGCCTGGAGAGATTATTCCAATGGATGACTGTTCTAATTGTGCTTAATGTTCCTCTTGTGTCCAATTGGAATCTCTCCAGTAATTTGTAGTAGTAATTTGTAACCGTCACCCCATATCTTTTCCATGTGACTCCTTGTAAAAAGGGAGTCTCCATTTTCATTCTAGCTACCCTTTAGATACTGAAAGATGGTGATAAGGGTCTCCCCTAAAACTTTCTTTTCTCAAGGCTGAACAAAGGCAATTCTCATGGTCTAATAGGTCTCATTCTTAGCCCCTTACATAGCATTAAACTTCTGACAAAAACTGGAAATCCGTTTCATAGAAACCCCTTTATCTATGGCTTTCACATTATTGCCTACATATCATTGATTGTTTGGAAGGCTCGTACTGGTCTGCAGGTAATTCACAGAACTCTTCTGCTATCAGACCTTCAGTTAAAAGTTTGCTAACCCTGTATTATTTTTTTTAGTGGAAAGTTGTCTGTAAGGAAAACTGGCTCACAGCAGTTCGGCCTGAAATATTTGCAGGTTACTGATCATGACTGTTCACTGTTCTGGGTTTTTTTCCCTGTGAAGCTGGATACGGGCTGTTGTACGTATCAATGACTAAAGGAGACGTGGCTGTTACAAAAACAGTCACTACAGTGCTTGTATCAAGTTCTCTAAGGCACAGAGTCTCAGCTAATGAGACCTGTGTTGATCAATACCTTTAAATCACTGCCTGTGAATGCTGGCACTGCTGACAGTAGTGTCTGAGAGAATGAACTTGATTATAGCATGAATCCTGAATTAAAGGTTAGGAAGACACAGAGCTTCATGAGTGAAGCCGACAAATTTCCCTCCCTGCTAATCCCCATCCCCTCTACTAAACATCCTGATGCTAAGCAGACACCAACTTCATGTTTCTGTAGCAAGTCTTGTCTTTTCTGCGCAGAGCTGCCAGTCAGTTACGAATTGTCAGTGGACTGGTCTTTTCCAGTAACCCAGAAGCTTAGGTAGAGCCCTTTTTTGTTGTTGAGGGGTGGCTTTTGTGTCACAATCTTCATGGGCTTATTCCATCTCACTGTTCTATGAGTGCTTCTGGACTGCCATATGAAGACGCCAGGAAACAGTCTTTCTCCAAAGGCTGAAACCAGTCCTTTTCAACAAACATTTCATTTGTTCAGAATAGTGTTATACCTGTGCTCCTTGAAGCACCACACCATTCTAAGCTGCTGCATACCTGGCCTCATCCTCCCAGAACCTTAAAACAGCAACCTCCCTACATCTCAGATAGATGTGAGGATGCTCAGCAGGTGTGTGTCAGGTGAGGAGCTAAAATGCTCTCATCTGGCTGGAGGCCCTTATCTATCTCTGTGATTATGAGGTGCTTGCAGTGGATTTAACTGTTCATAGAGAGTATCAGAGCATCCTGAATAGTGCTGTAACTTGCTCCTTCCCTTCACAAACCAAGAGGTTCATTTACAGACTGCAAGTAAAAAGTCACAGAGCAGTGGATGCCTTTTCTCACAAACACGTGTTGCTTGCCATCAGTATTCTTGTTAGGTTAGGCAGTGAACAGTGATAGTAGATCCTAGGTCACCCTCTTCTGCTCCCTAACATGGTGTCCCCATGTGGATATTTAAATATTGTGATTAAATTCTTCCATAGGATGTTAATTTCAAAATATCAAAACATTTATTGTTATTTTTTAATTACTCCCCAAACCATCAATAATCATCTGCACCGTGTCTTTCGAAAGAACCAAGGTCTCTGTAGTATTGCTTCATTGGTTATGTTTGCACTTTTTTTTTTAATTTGCTGCTGTTATTTCACCGCCCAGTTGTATGGAACAGTGGAAGCTAAAACTAAATTTGTGAATGCAAATTAAGAGGTGGATGAGAGACCAAATTGTTATGGTCATGGGCATAATGAAATTTGCCAAAGCAAGGACGTGATAAGAATTGTAATTATTTGGCTTTTAGTTCTGTAGATCTCTTTAGGAAAACTGCAACTTAGATAACATAGAAGGAAAACCTATTAACTGTCTTTGTGAATGATTTTTTGTATAGGTTGTGAGCTGAAGGATAGCTAACTTCATAGTGCTTTTTAAATGCAGATTTAAACAAACCTAGTTTTTTTTCTGAAGAAAATCTCAGGTGATAATTTTCTTTGTTTTGTTTCATTGTTTAACCAGTTGAATTGCCCACTAATTTCTTTTAAGATCTTAGTAGTACTAGGATTGCTACGTGTAGAATGTGTGCCCTAAAAGTATGCTAATTGTCAAAGGTAAGTGACCTGTTTTGAATAACTAGTTTATGGAGCTGGTCACTTCAGAAACGTCAGACAAAAGAAACTACATGAGAGATTTTCAAATCGCAGATTAAAATACTCCCCAGCTTGGTATCTTTCATTGTTATTAATATTTTCTTTACTTGGCTTTCAAGAGTTAATGCTGTTTTCCTGTTCGTCTGTGTCTGTGCAAAAGCACACTAATGTATAACACAATAGATACAATCTCTGTGGAAGAAAAATGCTTTTGTTAAATTGTTCCTCTGGTTTTGCTTTCAACTTAGAAGACCATGCATAATGTAGAAATCTAGGTACAGGTTGCTGTGGAATAGATCTGTATCCTCACTGGAAAGAGCCCTGTAGCCCTGTCTCTAAGTTAAGGCTAGATTTGGAACCAAAATTTATTTTAAAAGCATAATTATACACCTTCTCTAAATCAGACATGCTATTAAATGACAAATTCTCTTCTTCTTTTTTTTCTTTTTTTTTTTTTGTTCCCTTGTGAAAGCTGAATATAGATAATTACATTTAAATAATGTGCTGATCGTGATACGACATTTAGCAGCCAAAGCCTGGGAGAGTTTTATTTGAAAATCTATTATTTGATGCTGCCATTAAGCATAGATGGAGAAGGAGCGGGAGTATACATTGGAGGACTGTACCTCTTGGTCGCTGTCGCAACGCGGACGGGTAGAAAAACCCCACAAAGTCCAGGAGTTTGTATCAATGGCAGCAAGCAATTTAATGGTTTTTCCTAAGGCTTGTATATGTTAGTTTGCAAAAGTGTGTTAAGTGGCATAAGGCAATTGGTCCTCTGGCCATCCACCCCTTGAGGGGATTGGCCAAATCCTAAAACCACCCTTCCCAAATATTTTGCTAGTTAGAACCATAACAATCCAACAAAACAATCTGCAGGTGCCAGTGATTACAAAATGGTAACTTTGTTTTAGATAGCTTGTGTGGGAAGGACAGAGCTCTCACAAAATGCTGCCGAAAGCTGAAAGATTTCCCTGCTAAAAGCTTTTTGTTGCCAAGAAAATGGCAGCTCTCTGGTGCTCACCAGCAGCACGTACCAAATTCATGGACAAGCCCTATGTATGGTCAAGTCCCTGCTCTTGTTCTGTCTTCCTTTTAAAATAATAATGAATACCATTTAGCCGAGGTGCTTCAAATTCACTCAGGCTTCTTTTAGGTATCTAGTCCCTTAAACAGACTAAATCCAACAACCCTAGGTACCTCTAGCCCTTAAGCAGTAGAGACACTGATTTTTAATTTATGCTGGTATACCACATGATTTCTGTACTTTTCCTCCCAATGCCTTAAGAACAGTGGCACTATGTAATACTGGGTTTCACTGATTGATTATGGAACACAGTCAAATTTGGATTGCATTTGTGAATTCATCAGTAACTTTTTAGGATTTTCTTTTCAGTTACAGAGATTTGACAGTTATCTTCAGAACCTTGTGGGATAACATTTGCTATATATAGTGTGGAAATGGAAAATATAACATAAATTGGATTGTGGAGTTAAAGGAGTATTCTGGTAAATTTCTGTAAACACAAATACTGATTCTTTCTGTATCTCTTAAATTATACTGTTCTCGTCATAGAATAATTAAGGTTGGAAAAGATCATCAAGTAGAACCATTAACCAAACATCACCACATTCACCACTAAAACATGGCCCTAAACTCCACATTTATAAGTCTTTTGAAAATTTCCAGGGATGGTGGTTGACCACTTCCTTGAGCAGCCTGTTCCAATGCCTGACCACCCTTTTAGTGAAAATAAGTATTCCTAATATCCAATCTGAACAGCTCCTGGTGCAAGTTGAGACATTTCCTCTCATCCTGTCACTTGGGAGAAGAGACTGACCCCCACCTGGCTACAGCCTCCTTTCAGGCAGTTTAGAGTGATAAGGTTCCACCCTGAGCCTCCTTTTCTGCAGGCCAAACACCCCCGGCTCCCTCAGCTGCTCCTCACAGGACTCGTGCTCCAGCCCCTTCCACAGCTCCCTTCTCTGGACTTGCTCCAGCACCTCTGTCCTTGCTGTGAGGGGCCCAAAACTGAACACATGATTTGGGTGCAGTCATACCACTGCTGAGTTCAGAGTGACAATCACTGTCCTGGTCCTGCTTGTATTTCTGATACAGGCCAGGATGCCATTGGCCTTCTTGGCCACCTGGGCACATGCTGGATCATGTTCAGCAGCTATTGACCAATACCCCATGTCCTTTTCCACTGAGCAGCTTTCCTGTGTCTTTTCCTCCAGCCTGTGGCTTTGTATGGGGTTGTTCTGATGCAAATTCAGGACCCAGCACTTGCCCTTGTTGAACCTATCCTTGGCATCCTTCTTTTCCTTGTGCATTCCTTGGATACTACTTTACCCATTACGTTCAGTACGGAATATTCATTAACAATACAGGCATGTCTTGATACACTGGCTAAAATCTGAGGTAACAACTGTGCCTATCTGCCATTCTCATCCTCTGTAATTCCTCAGGTACTTACAAATAATTTTCAGCATAACTTTTAGTGAGGAAGGAGTTGGGAAGGGAAAGGGACAGAAGCCTAAGATACCCACATTTATAGAAGTTTATGAAACTAAGAATCTGAGGAGATGAAAGATGCTGTATGAAAATCCCCTGGACTGATGCAAACTCTACCCCGTTATCAGGCATAGTGACTCTGCATGGGAGGAAAGGTAAAGCCCAGCTGGGGGAGATTTCTGATGGGATAGTGTCTTATCAGTTACCAAGGAATCCAGACTTGCAATAGCAGGTTTCATTAATCCTTATCCTCACAGAGCTCCTTTCTTCAGTTCACTGATTCAGCTGGCAGTAGCAGTGAGGTGTGCAGCCCTCTCATTTCAGTAAAATACCACATAGCAGAACGTTAAGCAACGTTGTTAAAAAATTAAATTAGTAAACTAGAGAGATTGTGACCACAATCTTTAATGCAGGAGTACCTTTTAATGCAATTATTTAGGAAATTCAGATTATATTTCAGAGAGTTATTAGCAAATTCCACTCCTTCCACAGAGACTGTAGGGGAAGAAAAAAGGATTTTTTGAAGTGAATGTTAATTCCTTAATGGCTGGTTCATTGAATAAGTACAAACTGCTGGGCACTGAGCCATTCATTGGAAGGGGAGCTCTTGGGTGATGTCAGTGGAGTTCCATATTTATGCAGTAATGTCTCAAGATAATGCCAATACAAAACAGAATGGTATCTGATATTTAGGAGGAGACACAGACAGGAAAATTTGGAAGTGTCATAAATGTATGTTTGATAACATTCTTTTTTGATCAGAATGTTGTTAGTAATCCCATATTGAGCATACAGAAAATGAATATTTAAAAACAAGCTCTCTACAAGCACATTTTTCTATGGCTTTATAGCTTGTTTCATACCTAAAACTAAATAAGCTTGAGATTTCCCCTGCTGTTCTCCATTTTTTATGGCACGTTTCAAGAGCAGTATAATCTTACAGAAGCATATTCTGTGGAGTGCAGTTTGTACATTCAGGGAATTGCTCATGGAGTAGAACCTGGAATATTTTGCAAGTCTGACATCCCTGCACCTTGTTCCACCTCAGTCATAGTCTTCTCTGACTATTCTGGGCCTGATGCAATCATATTCACTTTTCAAAGAAGAAAAGAAAACAACTCTGTGGTGGTTTTTTTTCTGTGCTGAAAATAAATGAATGTCTTAATGGGGGTGATAACTGTGGTGAGTTTGGACTGTTCCTGCACTAATATGAAATCCAAGCCTGTATATTGATTGCTTTCATGGTTTGCACTTCCTTTTCTACAAGTCAGTTGCATTAAAAAAAGGCATAAACAAATATAAGTGAATTCTGCTTAAAATCTTTTATTCTCTGATTTAGTGAATGGGTCAGATAAGTCTGAAAACTTGTGCTGTTTTCTTATAAAAACTGTTCCTCTTGTTTCCCTCCACCTTTGCCAGTTACATGCTGCATTACTACGTGGTTGATTTATTTGGCATTGCAGTGTCTGCACCTTGGGCAAAGAGCAAATGGTAGACTTTTCACTCGCTTTAATATCCTTGCAGTGTTTCAATGAGAGGGCAGTTTACAGGAAGAAATGCACATGGTCTCATTCTCATAAAAGTTTTTGTTATTGAACAGAGGCACTGTACTATTTTATGTGTGTCAGGAAGGCTTTTAGTCAATGCTGACCTCTTTTCCCTCCCTAGGTGTTTTTGTTAGGTTTTGTGGGTTGGTTTTTTTTTGGTTGCTGTTTTTTGGGGGGTTTCTGTTGCTTTGTTGGCTTTGGTTTTTTAAGCAGTTTCCTGTTTTATAGTGGCTGTTCATAAGAGTAAAATTAGCTTATCAGCCATTCAGTGTTTGGCATGGGGCACCAAAGCTTGATAGCAGTGAACTTCTTTTCAAGTCAGTCAGTCTTGAAATGATACTCGATATAGTTATATTTAGACTAAATAAAATATGGTGTAGAACCCTTTTCTTGGCTTCTCAGACACATTATATGTACACCCTCATACAGCTGACTGAATCTGGGGAGGTGAGAGATGGAATGATGAGGGTTTGAAAAGTTATTCAGAGGTGAGGGTGGAGAAGGATTGGCTGTTTTCTTTTTGGTATCTATCTTTAAAATAAGTGTTTATAAAAAATGAGGGATTTTTTTGTTTATTTGAAGAGAAAAAGATGAACCTTTTGCTGTTGTTAATGTGTGAGATGACTTCAAGAGCTGCTTCAGTGTCCAGCAGCTGCAGTAGGAACTGATTAAAAAGATTTATGCACTCTATGCAAATGTGAAGTTTTGGCTACTTTAGTAATAACAGCTAAAGCTTCTCGCTGTAGGCAGCTGTGAGTTGCTGCCTGTATGGCTATGTCCTCTGTCTGCAGTGGGCAAAAACAGAGAAATTCTGCTTAGAAATGAAGGAAGCATAAAACTGTGGGGGTGCTGCTTTGGTTTAGTAGTTCTGTAGCATTTCTTTTCTTTGGAGTACTCCTCTAGCAGAAAGCTTCCCTGATTCCCCTATGACATGGAAACATAAAACATGAGGAAAACATGGTTGCCTAGCATTTTGCAGGAAACCTTAGATGTGTATATGTGAAACTACAGTAAAAGCAATGTGATCAGCAAGAGAAAGTGCTCCTCCCCATATTCTTCAATATTTTATAAATTAAGAAAATAAAATTCTAATAGCTTGGATATATTGCAGCAGGGATGCAAATCTTTTTCTTACTGAGATTGAAATAGCATCTTATATTCCTTTTATCTTTGTCAGATCTTGCATTAATGCACATCATCACATTATTCCATAATGACATATGAAATAATTGTTTTCTAATGAAAGGAAGTTTTGAGTTTATACCTAGCTTACAGAGCACTGCTTCCAAGCCTCTGCATTATTGTTTAGATATTCTGCTTGCTCTGGTCTGCATCCATTTCAGAAACATGATGGTAATGCATTTGCTTTAGGGAAACTGCCACACCAAAATAAATTAGTTGAGCCTGAAGAGGTCTGTAAAAAATGCCAAAACTAATACTAACAGAAAAGAAAATGTACAAAACATAACTGTGTCTGTGTATGAGTACAGGGTTCTGCATGCAAAAGCATTATCGATTTGTACTTTCTTACTCGTTACACTCTGCTTTTTGTAGAAAAGAACTTTGTTCCACCCCCTACCTACCTCCTACATCCCAGCTAATATTAAAAGCAGAGACAACTCTATAAAGAAATTATGTTGCTGAGGTCATTGCTTTTATAAAGTACTCACTATCACTTTATGAAGAATGGAAAATCAAGTTGGTTAAAATACTGTTGAATACAGATGGCTTAAAATACATGCAGTGTTTTTGCTTGCTCCTCTGTTTCTTCTCTGATTTCTCCAAATTTTGAGACTGGCTAACCAGTAAAAGAAGATGCCTCAATCTATCCCACAATGGGAACCTTCCAGTTCTATTCCTAATCCACAAACAGCCCTCTGTCTTTCTGGTGGTCTAAGTGGTGGTTTTTGTTTTTCTTTGTTTCCTCCCATCCAGGTACTGCTATGTGGATATTTGTTAGCAATGACTGATGTGGAATCTACATATGCAGACTTTATTGCTTCAGGAAGAACAGGTAGAAGAAATGCATTACATGACATACTTGTGTCCTCTCCGGGTGGGAACTCTAGTGAACTAGCCTTAAAGTTATCAGAGCTTGATATAAACAAAACAGGTGAGTATGTTTTGGGCTTTTATTATATTTATTTAAAACTAAAATGAGAAGAGCTACTACACAAATCATGGTTTATGTGCCCACATTATTCCCTTGTCCCTCAGCAGCAGAAATATTTTTTTTTTCTAATCAACATGGGTTGCCTGCAATAAGAGTCACAGATTTCATAAATGGGAAGGGTGGTAATTTGCAAATACTACACGTGACTGAATAAAGAAAAGTCATTCTGCTGTGAGTGCCTAGTGGCAGGGCCCAAATCAGGATAAATTTTATGAAAAGTAGAATATAAGGAATAAAATAAGGAAATCTTTATTAAAACCCAAGTCTTCATAATATCCTTTAATGGAAGCTCTCTGATTTGAATCCTGTAGGAGAAGCCATGTGTCTGCTGAAAGGTTGTTGGGGAATTAACTTTTTTTCAGCTGCCAGAGGAAAGAGCAATAGGAATGCACTGTTGTTTGTTTTACCTGCATCTTTGTTTCTGAGTAAATTGTCCCTTTCTCCTTTCTGCTGATACTTGTCCTTCTTTTAAGGTAATAACCAGTAATGCAATCCTAAATCCTATTACCAAATTTTTAAATGCTTGTGCATATTCAGTTGAGAGGAAGGAGGGAGAGTGGACCTTACAAGAAATAAAAACAGTAACATGACTGTGTATTTTTTTTTATATACATGAGTAGCAGCTGATGAATGGATCTTACCATAATGGAGATTAGAAAGCCCTTATCAGATGTTAGGGAAGAGGTGATTTTGCTTATTTTAATAATAGCAGAAGAAAACAAATGCAGCGAAGGAGAGACCACTGATAAGCAAGCCACCCTGTTCGTGCACATGCTTTTCTCAGGGATAAAGAGAGGAGTTCTGAGAGGGAGTCTCTTCACAGCACAGTCAGATGTGAGCAGCTGGGTGTTGAGGTGGTTGTAGTGCTGTTTTGAAGGAGGGGTTCTAGTTTTGGCTTCTGGACTAATGTACATCCTAAGTCTTTCCTTCTGCAGTTGCCAGTTTGGGACCTATAGATTCTAGATGCATGCAGTTCTATCTGGCCAGGGCCTTTAGTTTATTTCTGTTTAAAAACAAATGCTTTATAAGTGTGTGTGTGTAGGTGTGTCTGTTTATTTTAGTGGGGACAGGTGTAAAATGTTTGAAAAATAGAAAGTAGGTACCATTTAAAAGGCATAAGGCCAGTGTTCTTTTGTGCTTTAATTTTCTTATTTCTTAAATCTCAAATTAACACTTTTCATAATTGTCTTTGATCTTGTCCATTTAGAAGATAAAAACAATTCCTATTTTTAAGTTAAACAGTGGAATGGTTATAAGCCAGAAATGTGTTCTTTTGTGAGCTATAAAAAAATGTGACTCTGTGCCTGCAACATATGTTGATATGCATTTTTTACATGCAATTATCTGTGTAATGATGAGAATGGTTTAAATAACTGTTAGGCTAATATTTTATTCATAATTCAGGAGTCTCTTTAGTTCTTCTGGGTGATCCCTTTTGCAGCCTGGTCAATGCAGAAAAGTATACAGAGCTGCTCATAAAATTACCTTGCATAGTAGAAACACAGAAATGCCTGCATACTTCTTCAGGAGGTCATGCAGTTTCTCTTAGACAAAATGAAAATACATTTAAATTCTGTATTAATAGTACAACTAGGGGCCAAATGACAGCTTCAAAACCAAAAATACTGGAAAAGGCATTGTCTTACCTAGCATTCATGTGAGTATTAGTGTATTATCACATCATGTCTTTCCAAACCAAGAGAGGCTAAAAATTATTTTGCATGTCAAATCCCAGTTCAGAATACATTAGTGCTTGTAGGATGCATAAGTGCATCACACCTGACAGAATTAAGAGGAAAACACATGTTTGGGGGTTATATTTTATTTCTTTCAAGGTGCGTTTCAAACAATTTATGCTAAGTACAACCTAATTGTATAAATACAGACATCAAGTTTTGATTCTTTCCTTTTCTTTTATTCCTATTACAGCTGTGTGTATTTTCTTGCAAAACTGCGAGTGTGTTTGGTTTCAGCTGCGTGGAGTAATGGCAGAGTAGGATAATGCAAATGTTAAAGAAAAAAAAGGTCGTTATAAAACATATGTAAATTAAACTACCCAAGCATATTTAGTACGTGCACTTTGAAAAGCCTGCAGATACATTTCCTGTAAAAAAAAAAAAAAAAACAGAACAGCTTTTAACAGCACTGGGCTTATTCAAGGACAAGGTATTTTTCTGTTACTCAGTAGCTGATACCTGAAGTGAGTGTTGGTTAATCCCCACATTAATGAGCTAACGACAAATAATCAAGAGTTTACTGCATAATTATGTATAATATGTATAATTACTGTATGATACTCTTCCTTCAAAACAGCTGTCACAGTTTTCTTTGTCCATAACAAGCTAACAACCTGTTATTATCTATGGAATGGATATATTTTTCAAACCCCAAAATACAGATTCCAAGGACTGTGTCAACACGTTTTATCTAAATTAAGTAAAAGCAACACTGTGTACATCTGATAGATAGAAAACTGGAAGAGAAATCATAAAACAGGAGCAAAAGAAAGATTTTTAGTAGGGAAATCAGCAGGTAGTTCTCCTGCTCAACACTCTCAAGGTAACTAGTGCAATCCAAGCAACTTGATCATCCTGCAGGTGGTTGTAGCTAAATAAAGTAGTGAGGAGAAAGCACATTGAAGAATGAGGACAAGTCTCAGCAGATCTGATCTCTAGAACAAACTGCTGGTTTTCTAGGTGCTATAGAACACAGGAGTGAAAAGGACATTTCTGTGTAAAAGGTGTAGGGGTCCAAGCATCTATGAGTAATGGGGGTAATAGGGTGTGAATGGAACTGGAATGAAAAACTAACTGTAGAAATCAGTGATTGAAAAAAAAAAATTTAGTCCATGGTAGAAATGTTTTGGGTGTAAGAAGGGGGAATAGTGGTAGACACTGTAGAGTCAGTGATGTTACAGGAAGAAAAATGAGTTAAAAGCTGCACATTAGCAGGAGTGGTAATTGTACCCAGCTGAGCAACTCACATGACTGTATGGTGGCTTAGAGTATTTTATTATTTGGGTTTGTTTCTTTTTTTAATACTGCCTGCTGGTTTCAAAATGCTGTGTAACAAGTACAGTCTTGCTCTTGAGAGTTTCTAGTCATCAGGTTTAAAGGAAGAACAGCAATGTGCTTAGCAGTTTTGGGATTCTCAAAACTTAAAAGCAAATTTATTTTGGTAAATATATTTTAAAGCCTTTAGTAGGAGAGCTCTGCCAGCAGAAAGAAAAAGTTGGTACCAAGATAGTGTATTATAAATTAAACTGATTTAGATTAGTAAGTGTTTTCAGCAAGTTGAGAAGAATCTTTCAGTAAATGGTATATTAGAAGCTTAGTGCTCTTTGCCTGAACCTCTGTGCTCTATGTTTAACACTAAGGTAGTGAAATATATAGGCTTTTGTCCAGGAGTGATTTTTCTTTTAAACACAAATACCTTGCAAGAGTGTTTTTTGCTCTTCAGTTTTGGGGGTTTTTTTCCTGTATTTTTTCTAATAAGATTTCTACCAAAAGTTTGGCTTGCCCACATAGTAGCAGTCAGAATAAATGGAGGGCAGAGCAGGCAAAAAAGGAGCAAAACCCTGAGATTACACTCACTGGGTCTTTTGCAGCATCAGAACAAATGTAGGAGGTTTTGTAGAAAGTGTTTGGACAACTGGGCAAAAGGGATTTCTGTCCAATAGTAAATAATCACATATAGATCCATCCTGATGGAATCCTTTCTGAGAGATGAAACTGAAGAAGAGTTTTCTGAGAAAGTGCCTTGCAAACCAATTGTGTATTTATTACTCAACCCATAATGAACAGAATAAACCTCACTGTTTATAGGTAAATCAGCTTTCCCTGCAAGTTTTCATTAGGTTGAATGTGATAATTCACAGTTCTCTTAGAGGTATTTGCCTGCCTAAATACTCAGTGCATGCACAAAACACAGCTATCAGTCTAAGCTGTTTGCAATGTTCTTTGCAAGGCAAAGAACTTTTTTCCACTACCAGTGTGCTCTTTCTTCTACTCAGAAAAGAGAAGGTGTTTATGATGCTTATTTCTATAAACAGAAATAAATCTGAAATTTATTCAGTGTGATCTGAAATGAGGAGACAATAAATATCTGCATTGAGAGCCCTGCCTTTATTCTAAAGATCTGTAGATTGAAATTAAGAGGCACTGCTATCTCTATCTAGACCTTCTTACAACCTAGCCATGGAATTTTCTTCTCTTAACAAGCCAATTCAGTACAAATTACTCAGAATCCTACCAACGTACAAAAGACAATGTATGTCTTAACATTACTTATTGTAATGTATCTATAGCTGATCAGTCCAGTGTTCAGGGACTATTGTCCCACTTGCACTTACTTTCCTGTTGCCTGAACTTGTGAGGTCTTTAATTGTTACATAAAATACAATACTTTGTGTACAGATACTAAAAGCTTTTGCCAATGCTTTTCTTGGCCTTCTTTAGACAGACTGTGAGTTGCCTGCTTGCTGTGCCCCTGTAGGATGTGATCTGTTCCTTGGGTTTTTCTGTGGTTTGCAGTGAGACAGCTGGACTGAATGCCATGGACATGGTGCTGAAAATGGATGCACAAACCTAAAGCAGCTTTAACAACCTATTGCTTTTATTGAAGTTGCTTCTCTTTACAGCAAACCTTGTTCAGATTGGTTGGTGCAATGAGGTTTTTTTCTCTTATACTGTTACAGCATCATAGTGAATAATTTTAAAAAATACCTTTCTGTTTTTATTAAATTCATTATTTTTAGCTACTTTTGGTCTTTATTTAATGTGATACTGTTGATTGCAGCTAGGAATTTGCATCTCAAGAGCCTTTCAAAAACAAAGTATAGCTATCTTAGTAGTAAAGAGTTTCATATTTCAGTTTCAATTTCTTTTTACTTTGTTTATGAAACTGATGGATGAACAATCAGGGTTCTGGTAGCAAGACCTCTTCAGGGTGGATTAGGGTGGATTACTCATCCTTTTTTCCTGTGTTATAGAAGGAGAAGGAGATGCACAACGAAATCCAAGTGAGCAAACCGGGGAGGCCGAAGGGGAGGCAGCAAAGCAAGAAAGCTGACATCCGACTTTGACCGAGTGGAGCAGCTGCTGGATGTTTTCAGGCTACAAGAGTGTGCTGGAACAAATTTGTTTCCATGAGCAAGCTGGTAGAAAAGAAAGTGCATGTGTCTTCACTGCTGGAACCCACTCAACACAATGCTAAAAATCTGGGTACAAGCTGTGACAGAAGACAGAATTTTCTCTACCTCTGTCATTAGCAATGGTTGAACATGTATTGATTTTTTGGGATAGTGTCATCAGATGGATCCCTTCATAATGACTACTTGATGGGAACACTTTTAGAAAGTAGAACAGGTAAATCTTGTAGCAAATGGCCTTTGAAGCGTCAGAGGATCTAATTGTCTATCTTAAGCAAAGGCTTGTGTGATCCTCAGAGTTTAAAATTCTCTGGCCAAAGTGTTTGCCCATTATAAGAACTGTAAAGAAAGCACTGTTTTTAGAACTTTGCATCTGTTTTACAGCTCTGTTATTTACAATGGTTTTTGTATTGTATGACTTAGATGCTCCACACTGCCCCTTCTCAACTGCTTATGAAGAATATTTCTGTTACTGTGAATTTTTCTACCACACGTTTTGAAAGGGCTGGTTTTTTGCATAAGGTGGTGATGTGCACATGATAGATCTAAACGTCAACCGCTGAATTGATTATGCCTAAACCTAAATAACTCAACAACACTCTAATTTGTTACTAGATGAGCCTTCAAAACGATCTGTTAATGTGAATAATTGAGCATGTGTTGTGTCCTTGGTACAGTTTTGCCACTCGCCTGTAGTTAGTTGCATATCAGAGACTCAAACAGAATCTTTTATGTTATTCTTCCCCATTTTTCTAATTTTGGTCCCAATTTCTTAATCTTTCTCTGAGATATTTTTTTAAAATGTTGTTCCGAGTATTTTATTGTTATGGTAGTTTTAAGAATACATTTATAACCTTATATGGGTTAAAATTCAAACTAATTCCATGGTGCTAGAGGTTTTGCTGATTCACATTGTAAAAGATAGGCCTTGTTTACACATGGGAAAATAACTGGCTTAGGTTATTGCCAATTATGTATTCTGAATGAGTTTTAGAATGCAGGATAGTCCAATGAATGGATCCTGGTCTGGATCCAGCAAGGGGTTCGATTTTTATATTCCTTGCCTTTGCCTCAGTGGATCAGGCTGTTGAGTTTGCACAGCCAGTAGCCTGTTACTGATGCACCAGAACAGCCAAGTGCTAGAATCTGCTACAGTGGCCTTTTGGCTCAGAGCTGGAAGGGGAAGTGAGAGACTTGGCATCTAGCACCCAAAGACTATGTTTTTTTCCCATTTCATCTATTCCAAAATGACAGTCCAAACTGGGCCTTCATCAAAATACCAGGATAGCTTGTCCATCCAGGACATCACTTAAAATACCTACAAATTGATAACCTGTTGTGCAGTGGCTATTGCTGATGGATTTTTTTTTCCCCCCCTCATCCTGCCCCAATAGACAAGGCCATACAGGAGGCTGAATGCTGCAAAATGGGGCAGCCACACCTCTGTGTGACTAAGGTGAGTGAAGAGAGTGACTGATAGTAAACCATGGCAATCACACAAGCACCAATCACAAGGTCAGAAGATTTGTTTTCTTTTATTAATAGGAGGTGATGTCACTTTATATATAGTATATATATATTATATATATTTTTGTGTTGTTGGTTTCAAATGTTATGCACTTTTTAATGTTTGTAAACTTTTACTAATGAATAGTGTGATTGCTTCCTGAATATATTAATCATCAGTTAACAAAACATCTTTGTGGCCACAGCTGTTTGTTTCTACCATATGTATCATAGTACTTGTCACCTGAAAATCTTTTGTGAGATATGTGGAGGAAAAAAAACCACTTCTAATCAGTATTATGAGATCATTTATTAGTGCTAATAAAAAACAGGCCAGCCGTATGCTTGTGGCTCATGCGTGTAATATTAACTCTCACCTTCTAGTGTTTGGAAGCTGAATGCCTTGCTGTCTTATTAGCTGTCAAATGCCCTATCTTCTTGGTAAGAGAAGTAGTCCATTTGCTTTGAAAATACTGTTATCCTTAAACAATTTTTATTCATTTGTTTCACTTGGTGTTCCTTTCAAACATTGTTATTGACCTTTTTAAAAATTATTTCTCCCCCTTTTGCTCTTGCATCTAGTCTTCAAGCTGAACTGGTTGCCCCTTTGTCATGGACTAGTTACTCTCAATCTAGCACAAATGCCAGAAGGAAATAGAATTCTAGAGATTTTTTATAGTGTTACTTTATTGATGACCTATGAAACATCATCAGTAAAATGTTGCAGAAAAAGGCAGTAGTGAAATAAGTTTTTACAGTATATTGAAGTGATGGTTTTCCTTATTTTCCTTCACTGCTTTTCTTTATTTCAGTATACTTTCCTTCTTAATTCTTTTGTGTTGTTAAATAAAATTAATTTCAGACTTTCCTCTCTATTTTGTTCCTGTTTCTTCTATTTCTCCTCCTTTTTCTCTTGTTTTTAAACAAATTATGGAGGCTTTTGCTGGTTTTTGAAGCACATCTCTTTGTGGTGGAAATAGCGTTGTTAATTTTAGTGGAGTAAAAGGCTATTTATGTTGCTCTTCTCCCAAAAGTGTATGAGTGCTTGCTTTATCACTTGAACTGTGCTTGCTGTCTTAATTTTGGATATTTCTGTAGCATTTATAAGCAGGCCTCACTTAATGTAAACATGTGGTTAGTCTGTGCAAAATCCCAACGCTGTAGCTTGAGTATTATTGTCACCAGTGCAATTACAGAACAGCTACTTTAAACACATTCACACCTTTACTGCTGTGTAGTTGCATCATATAACAGGGACACTGATGGTAGAATCAGACTTTGATTGGGTTATTTTTGCTTTTGTTAACTATATTTTTCAGTTAACCTGACGTTCTGGCTTTTGTTCCAGTTTCTTCTTTATAGTTTATTGTTCATGATAGTTAAATGTCTGTTTGATCCATGGTTATCTTAAAAAGATCTTGCCAGAAAGCTATATAAACACAACAAATTCAGGTCTGGAATATCAACATAATAGAATACTCCTTATTCTTAAAAGGTTTGGCTTTTATGGGAGTGGTGGGTTTGTTGTTTCATTTTTGGGGGTTTCTTTTGCTGTCTCTTTACATGGAGGTTTTCAGTGCTTTTGTCACTCTGAAGGATCATCTCTTAAAAAGTCTCTGTATTCATGTTCTTATTTCCATAATAAAGTCTACGACTATATCCACAGGCACTGAACTTGCAGGGTTCAGGTTCCCTGTCCCGTGTTGAAACACACGGAACTTTTAGAACTAGAATTGGACAGAGATACTGGCATTTCTTTCTTCTGCTTATTTCCTTAATGTTGGCCATGTGCTTCAAAAAGCATATGTTAAAAGACAGCAGCAAACACACACACTTGTTACTTCATCAAACTATCATTTTAGAGCCAAAAGTTCACCATGACCTTCCAGAACACAATTACTGAATGGGAAAAAACGTCAGTATACTTGCTCCTCATCTGTGTAATTTCTGTTGCTTTTTTTTTCCCACAATTTTGAAATGGGAAAGGGTGTATCCTCATAGGAGTGCAAATGGATAACTAATTTTCTGGTGCCCAGAAGGAGCTACTACCAAAGTGGTTAAGATGGAATTTCTAAGTGTGAATGCCTTTGTCAGCTAAATTGGAGAATTTCAGGTGTTCTTAATGTTTGTATTTTATGTTTCAGAAACATCACTGAATTTTGTTCAGAGGAAAGGCTGAGAGCTGCTATTGAGAGTGAGCACAGTACAGTAACCTCAGCTTTGACAAAGTTTTCCTTGCCTCAGCAGTATTCCCATGTTGAACTGCTGTATTTTTGCCAACTTGTTACTTTGTTTTGCTCTGCATCTCTTTCTGGCTGGTTTATTTTCTGTCCTGTGGTTCCCTGATGTAAACTAATACCCTAGAAGTACATGGAGTGCTGTATTACTGTGTACTGACTCACTAAAGTCTGGTAGTAGAAAGATTGTTTCACTTAATCTTTTTGATCAATGCACAGAGTGGGATCTGTTTCAAAGTTCTTTTCATGAGAGAAGCAATAGAGCCAGGAACGAAGTGTGGATTCAAGAAGATAGTCCAGCAGTATAAGGAGGATATCTTTTCTTAATAATAATGCAGGTGGGCCCAGTGCACAAAATAGCTTCCTCCATCATATGATTAAGAGTTAGGATGTGTTGATAATAGCTAAAAAGAAGAAAAATTGTTCAACTTTAGGTGATATTTTGATTTCAGAACCAACTCCAGGTTCTCAACAGTACTCTAGAACAGAAGCATCCATAAATCTGTGGCATGTACCCTTGATACCAGTCACAGTATCAACAGGTTCTAATGAAATCAAAGATAGCTCTTGTTCTCTAAACAGAACACAGAATGCTCTTTAAAAGCAGAAATACTTAACAGATAGGAAAATTATAGAAATAAAGGTAGTAGCAGGAACATTCTCACTGAACTCTACAGCTTCAGGCTGAACTTACTTTTTCCTGCAAGAGCGTAGGGACAGAAATGATCAATGTGGATGTTTGGTACATTTCCACTATTTTCTGTAACACATTGCTAATATCTGTCTGAGAGAAAATAATGAACAAACAATGGTGTGGACAAATCAGGTAACAAGGTATTGAATCAGTTCCTGCTGTTGTTAACTCACTATCTAATAATGAGTTACATAATTAGTTATCTAATGAGTGTTAACTCACTATCTAATAGTGAGTTAACAAAATATGAACAAGCCTTGGAAGCAGAGAATAAAGCTAAACAAAAATATAGTGCACTGATGCTTACAAAAAGCATCCCATATTCTGAAAGCAGCAGAACTTCATGTTCTATCCTTTTATATTGATTTTTACATTATGGCTTTGGAGCTGCTGATGTTTTAGGATGGAGGACAGGATGGACTTGTCAACGCATGACGTGTATGTACAAATGATCTCTTGGTATTTTCAGGCAAAGGGTGCTTCAGTACCCTGAAACCAATGTTTATAAAAAGATCAGTGCTAGTGATCATTTGCTTATGAGTTCTTAAGGTAAGCTTTTAGCAAATTAGCCATCAGTATACACTTTCAATCCTGTTTGTTATTAAGACATTCTCTGGTGCTGATGATCCATGAGTGTACTGTGATAATTGGTAGCCTTATAAAAGTTTGATTGAGGTAGATGATTTTGAGTGCTCTCAAAATGTCTGGGACAGAAATATTCATGAAAAATCCACACCACCTTCTTGCAATAGCAAAGACAGATGATACATGTTTTGTGTTTGCTAAATAATAAACCTGTTTTATCAGTGGTTAATCAGTTAATGCTTAGATCTAGTTTCATGAAAAAACACCTTATGCTCCTGAAAAATTAATCAGATTTTTGCATACAAAAGGATAAGAGATTAATTTTTTTAAAAAGATACCTTGGCAGTAATTTATAGGAACTATTGACATATCACCTACAGGGATGGGAAATCTTTATTGAGAGATCAAATCTTTAGGAGCTCTGCATGTGAATTGATCTATTCTACATCTGGTTTGTTGCATTAGCATGTAAATGATGTCTCATTGTGTTAATCAAACATGGGTATTGCAAACAGATACACAAAACAGTTTTTAAGTATGAACCGAGAAAGAGAGGCTTCCAAGGCAGCAAAGAAGAAAACATGTTATTTTTAACCACACAGCATGCTAACAGATCCCTTTCATTACTCATATACTTTTATTTGCAGGTCCTTCTTTTCAATAAAAAAAAAGAACAACACATGATTGTGCAAAGAAATTCACTATTACAATATGCACATCAGCAAAACCATGCATTTTTCTTCGTAGAATACAGTTACTATTAGTGTCCTCAAATGGCAAGTATCTATCCAATGTGTATTAGCCATGTCTTTGATGTGGGAATCTTAGCATTAAGCCTCAGTGAAATTTCACTGCGTTTCCTACTAGTTCAGTCAATTTGTTTGCCTGTAAAATGTTTTCTGTTATTCACATTCTTTCCAGTTCAGTGAGTAGCTGGCTATTGATGCAAGAACACCTGTCCTGTAATGATCTATCTGCTGCTTTAATATTTCTCTCTATCAATAGAACAGGACACATATGAGTCCTTGGGGTCAGGATTTACTTCAAAACATCCTGGGACTGCCGTCACTTGTGGGAATACAATAATTGGTCCTGGAAGAGGCTATGCTGAGTTTTTGGTGGAATGGTATTATAGTTACAGATGAATATAAAAGACCAACACTATTCATAAATTTGGGGAGGGAGGGGGGGCTTTAAGCTTACAGCTAGCCTGAAAACCACATCCTCACAGAAACGTGGCTACTTAATTAGATCTGTCAAACTTAAAAAGCTTTTAACACTTTAGGTTTTGCCATACACCATAAACCACACCATTTTCAGGCTAACAATTTCTTCTCAACAAGGATGGTGTGCACTTTATCAAAATACATTAGTTAGAAGATGCAGCAAAAAGTAGAAAAGTCAATCCGGCTGTATAGCCATGAAAAAATTGTCATTCCTGCACATTGCCCTCCCTCAGACACAGCATCTGCAGGTCATGCTTGTGACTGTTGCAGCACACTGTGTTTATTTTGGTTGGAGCAGGATTTTCAAGAGACCCTGTGGAGTACAACTGAACCATACCTTCTATTACCAGGCATATTTTATCAATTAATTGTTTTTTTCCTATCTGATGTTCAAATGAAAATAGATTTACTATTCACTCTGATGTATACTTGTGAATATCCATGTGGTAAAAAAAATGGGTCTACTTTAGGCTGAAGTGTAATAGGATGTCTTGTAGTTATTTGTAATGTCCCAGGGATCTGTACATATTTTATGCTTGTATTTGCACTGAAACTACACTATATACTTTCCAGTTAAACATCACAAACCAAATGGGAATATGCAGCATAAAAATACTGTGAGGTATTTAGCTTTTTGAAGTACACACTCCTGTCTTCCTGGAAATTATACACAAGTACAAATAGGGCACAACCTAAGTGTTTTAGTAAAAATCTTTGTTTTCACAGCCTCATCTTTGATCCTGCAATGCAGTCAAAATGTAGACTTTGTAACATCTGATTATAGTCATCATTTCCCTAGCAACAGACTGATATCCTCGCTCAATACATTATACAGTATATTTCAGAGAACAGGGCATGCCAGAAGGGAAGAAGATGGATGACTCAACAGGTCTTTTTCATCCGTAATTCTCTCTGTGGTAATCCATGGAAAGAACTGAGAGCTCTCTGGACACAAACACAACATCCTCATTTGTTTGGAAGTGCAAACACCTACAGTGTATAATAATAATGATTCTATAGGGAGTGCTGCTATTATGGCATTATTGTGGAGCTCTCCTCCCAAAAATTAAAAAAAAGGCACGCCGGAGAGTAACCAATAAATGGCACACGGACACCTCCTGGTGGCACTGGGGTGTATTTTTAAATGAAAGGATTCAAAATTAAACCAACCCATAGAAACAAAGGTCCAAACAGCCACAATGGATCTGAGGTGATTAAGGGATTAAGAAAAATCTTTGAAAACCATGAGAGCAAAGTATTGTAAATGCATCTTTTACATGATTGAATTATGGCATTGGCTTTTGTACTTAATCTCTTAAAACACATTATTTTTCAGAGTTTCCCCAGGTGCTGCATCCATACTCCATAACTAAGATTTCCATTACTACTGAAAATAAACCTGGGGTTTTTAGAGCAGGCCTTGCAACTGGTTGCAGTAGATGAAATGAAATCAGAAATGCAATATTGGCTGGTCTTCATGCAAACTCTGACAGCTCTGAGGACAGCCCATAGAATCCCAGCCTATGTTCACCAATCTGTCAGCACAGACAAAACAGTGTACCTTCCTGGTGACATTTACTATCTGGAAATTAATAGTCTGTGTATATAAAATAGGCCTTAAATTAAAATAGTCATCATAGTAAAACCAAGGAATAGTCATCTGAAATTTTTGGAAAGTTTGCGCTTACTGGAATTCCCCCCCACCACTCAAAAAAAAAAAAAAAAAAAAAAA
>VXAC01006626.1:1302856-1345989 GCA_013399225.1 Rhipidura dahli | reverse complement strand
GGAAAAAAAAAAAAAGAAAAGAAAAAAACTCAGAACAAAACAAAAAAAAAGGCCAAAACAAGCGAACAAACAAACCTCAGAAATGTCATGAGGGCAAATTCAGAAGGGAAATTCCAAAGCATTACATGGTGTTTATGATAGACTTCTCTTTCCTTGTGCTATTCCCATGATCAGGGCCAAACAACTAGGTGCTAAAAAGCCAAACAATGCAGGGATTTGGTGGCTATTACCATAAGTAGCCCAAGATGTTTCAAAGAGAAAAGGAAAACAGAAGAAAGCTCTAAACCTATTTTTTACCTTTCCTGACGTTTGAAAGGTGACCTCAGGGGGTTCAATTTTATATCAACAATTTTTTTTTCTTTTCACTATCTGTAATATGTTCCTTCTCCAACTAGTCTTGTGACCAAACATTTAGGATTATGAAACAGTTCTGTGTAAGACAAAGCCACAGACAAGTTCCGTTCCCTTTAAAGTGGCCGATCTATGCTTTCAGAAATACAGAGTCCACAGAATATTGTAATACGAATTGTGACGGGGGTGGTAAGTTGTTTTGCAATGGTACTTCCAAAAAGAATCACAGCATGGGTTGAGTTAGAAAGAACCTTAAAGATCATCCAACCCCCCCTGCCGTGGGCATGGACCAGGTTTCTCAGAGTCCCATCCTTGAATACTCCCAGGGAGGGAGCATCCATCACCTTGGGCAACCTGTTCCAGTGCCCTGACACCCTCACAGTAATGAATTTCTTCAGTAAGTGGAAAAAGCGTTAGGCTTGCATCACTCAACAACCAGAAACTGCAATTTCAGTATTGCAAACACATCTTTACTGCATGCACAGTTTTCTCCAAAGGAGTTACTGGCAACCTCAATGTACAAAGCCACCTGTCAACTTTATCACTTGTGATTTCTGTTTCCTCTGTTTGGGAACACATTCTTCCCTAAAACTTCCTGTTTTTTCAGAGCTGGAAATGATAGATCTGTCTGATGAAAGCTATTTACTTTCCATATATGTATATGGGTATTTGTGTAAGTATTCAAGGAGTGGAAAATTAGGCAGACAGTCCATAACCTCAGGCACAGGGTGGGACTCTTGGGGATAGTGTTATGTAGGGCCAGGAGCTGGACTTCATGGTCCTTCAGGGTGCCTTCCAACTCAGCTTATTCTGAGATTCTGTGATTCTTTGTCAAAGATAAACAAGCTCACATATTAAATATTAGAGAAAAATCCACATCCTTTACTAAATAGCCTCCTTCTACCAAATTTTGGCTATAAAATATCTGACATTAATGCAAATGTCAGCACCTTGTACTGCTCTCCTGAAGACGCTGTTTCCAAAAGACAAAGTACCTTATTTATTCTACCATGGTGGCTTAGCAAACCCTAGCCCTAATTACAGTAGTTTTGCAGAACTTGCACACAGATCCATCGACATAATATTTTTATCCCTGTTTGACCTGCAGGAGACCTGCAGGCCAGTCAACATCTTCTCAAGACCTCACAGCTTCTTTATGGTTCCTCCTCACTGTCTTCCATAAAATATTTAGGATCTGTTCCCTGAGGCATGACTGTTTCTCTAAAATACTTCAGTGACTGCTGTTCATGTGTTGTGAGATCAGAAAATATTTAGGATTTACTACTTTTATCTCCCATATTAGAACTGATTTGTTTTCTCTGCTGTTTTTATTTCTTTAGGACATGTAAAACTATCCAGTAGATTTTCCAGCTTCCTGAATATTTTCACAGTAATACTAAATGTGAAGAACTGAGCCATTAATTTCAAGCTAGAAAAAAACCAAGTAACGACTTTGAGTTTTATGGCACAGTACATATACAATAATTACTAGACTGTGCTCAGTATATTCTGCAAAAATAACGGTTTTTTTAAAAAAATGTGGATCTGATTTATACAGGTTATGGAGAAATCTCATAAAAACTCTCTTTACTAGAGATAACAGATTTGGATAAGTATAAAATTCAAATGGAGATACACTCTGACCACCAGAAGTGGATTCAGCTGATAAATTTTTTGCATTGGAGTTTCAGACACAAGGAGAGTTTATGAGGTGTTTGTTGCCCTGAGGTTTCACTAAATAAATTGCCCCAGTTAAACCCAGAAATTCCTGTCACTCATCTAATCAATTGTACTGGTTTGGGCTGAGACAGAGTCAAGAGAGAGAGAAGCTTCTCCAGGGGATGATGAAGGAGCACAATCTAGTTTAGGTTCTTTTAATTACACCCTACAAAAATTGTTTGCTGGGACTTCCCAGTTTAGTTACACAGACAAATCCCTTCAGTGTCTAGCACAAATATTTCTTTATACCTATATGATGAAGAATCAGGACTCACAAACTTGTCTTTTCACCTTCATTTTCTATTATTTTTTCCCTTGCTCATGAAATGAGATAGCAAAGGCTCATACCACAAGTGGAACAGGTATTTAAAACATAGGTACCAGTTTTGTTACAGTCCTCATTATATTTTATGAACCACATTAACTGGGTGAATGGGGTTTTGCAGATTTAGACACAAGATGATTCACAACAAGGTGGCAGTTCATAAATACAGTGATCAACTACTCAACATATGACAATCCACCAACCTGAAAAAACCCAAGCTGAAATGGTAATCAAAGCAGTACTTCAAAAGACACTAATTTAACCAGCTGTGCAACGTTCTAAAGAAAGGGCATCAATAACCCCAGCAACAGGCACCTGGAGTTTGTTCACTTTAGCAACTGCATTGCACATAAGAGAACATGACTGAGCTGACAATTAAGTGTCTTCAGTGGTAACAGCTACAAGTCTGCTTTTCACAGAGTCATGGAATGGGTCATGTTGGAAGGGACCCCAGTGGATCATCTGCTCCAGCCTCCCTGCTCAAGCAGGGTCATTCTAGAGCACCTTCTGTGCTGTTTGATGTGAATTTTAAAATTGCTCTTACATGTAATCTTGAAAACTTTTTCCTGTATGAAAAAGCTGTGGATTGAGTTGCACCAGTGATTTTATTTTAAAGGGACAGGATGACACTACTGTATTTCATATTCTCTTATTTCTTCGCACTCATGTGGAAGAAGATACATGTCAACTTGGAATGTATTTTCTTTCCATCTATACTGTGTTCTTTTTTATTTGTGCATTGGAATAGTCCTGCAAAGTGAATATAACAGAACTATCATAATGAATTAAACCAGTAGTAATATCTGAAACTGAATATATTTAATAGAATTCAGTACAATTAAATATAATCTAATACTTTTTACCAATATATGTTTCATCAATATTAGTAAATTGATTTCATTTTTTAATATTTCTGTACCATATACTGACATTTCTCTCCACTTTCTGAAGACATTGCTTGTTTAAGCCTGAGACATCTACTTTTAATGCTTTCAAAATTAGCCCATTGGGCTCAAGTCAAATATAAAGGCTTTTTGAACATTGTTACATAGGAAATATGCAGTTTCAGAGAAGTATGTGCACTCTGTAGGTAACAGCTTCGGTGTGATTCTGCTCTTTTGCCTGCAGCACAGAGAACACAGGAAAAGTTTCAGAAGGAAACTGATGAGGCTTTATTCCATAATGTGGAGGCATACGGACTAAGAAAATCAATCTATTCCACTACTCAGCCAGGAGTAATAGCTTTTTGCCCCCTTAATTTGTGAATGAGTTAAGAGCAGTGAAAGGCTCCCTCTCTTACTACTTGTTTCTTGAAACATGCAGTGCATCAATAAAATATCTCTATTTATATCTAGAACTATATATATTTATTTGTATCTCCATCTAATCATATGGGTTAGATCTAGCCATATAGAGATACACTAGCTACATTTATACAGATGCAATCATATAGATATATAATGATATTATAGGTATATATTACACATCTCTGTAATCTATAATGAGTAGAACAGTACAATTTTCCAAACAGAGTAATTTCTCAACTCACCAACCACAATCACATGGCAATTCAGTTATTATTTTTTGCAGCTTCAGCAACAGGAAAAGCAGAACATATTCTTCATAATACCTAACCAGCCCAGGTAAATGAGATTATTTTTCTCTTTGTTCAAATGTCTTTGCTAGCACTTATATTCCAGTAAAAATAATACACTAAGCTTTTTGCAGACAAATTACTGGACAATTAAGCAATTTTATCTTAAAATCTTTCCTGGTGCAGTTTCACAGTTTGGGCTTTGAAATTTGTGATTACTATGAGCCAGTCAGCCAGGCTACATCACAAGGAAGTACAAATGTGCTGTACATGAAGTGAAGGTACTGCATGTAACCTTGAAATTTCACAATTAGGAAAGGTTAGCCCTCTCTTTCAATTGCCATCTTTTAGCCATAAGCCAATATTCTCACTTGTCTTTGCCAGAGAGCTGAAATAAACATTGGAGGGAAGTGTTCTGCACAAGGATTGTTTTCGACTAAGCTCATTTAGAGGCTCTGAATATGACAGCCACTGAGTACAAGACTCAGAACTGCTCCCTAAACCCTTTGTTCTTTCAGAAAGTTGAGTTCCTACTCTTTTAGACTGGTATTCATCACTTTTACTTTTAAAAGATCACTGATCTTTTGAAGTCAAAACTCAAAACCTTAAATAAGAGTCCTAAACATAAATCAAGATCCAGATGCCATGTCCCTTTGTGCCTGAAGGTGAGATCTCTACCTCTTTCCTGCTAAAAGCCACAGAAACTTTGGGGCATTTTGGTCTTTAAAGAAAGTTAAAAGAAAGTACCTCAAGCATACATGAAACAAAATAAAGGCCAGATGATCATGACAGTACTGTCTTAATCTAACAGTCATACTTCCTAGGACACCACTTTATTAAAGGATGTAGCAATAGTGCCTGTTTCCACAACGTTTTGAAAAATAAAACTTTGATCTGTGGCATCAAAGGTTTAGCATAATTCCCATGCTTTGTCTGATGCTTTGAATCTGCCATCTACCTTCTAAACAAGAAAGTATTCTGGTGCTGAGATTCTCAAGCCTTCCTTTTAAAGCACTTCCCCACCATGTAAAAAGAAATTAAAGGCCTTACTTACCTTCTCCCAGGTGAATGCCACAACCACTAGATTACCTCACAATGGGTCCAAAACTACATTGATTATTTTCTTTAAGGAAAAAGACTAGGATTGATAATCTCATCTTCAAAGGGAGCTGCTCAAGGAAATTTACATATTTAATGAGAGCAGTCAAACCAAACAAGAGAAAGGCATCCCAAGCTCAAATAGAGACATTTACATCCTTGACAAGCAGGTCTTAGACACCACTTTGTGCTACTATTCACAGGATTATATACAGGCACATGGCTTCTGCAGATCCCATTTCTATGCCCATAACCCAGAGTCAGTCTAGGCATCCTCAAAGGACAAAGAATTGCAAGAGTCACATCCTCCTCGTGAACACAGTCCAACATTTATTAACTCTTCTCACAGGAGAGATCCCAAGCCACAGCTGATCTGAAATTTAGATATAACCAGCATTTTCTGTCCAACAACAAGAATAATAAAACATCCTTAAACTGTAACTATTCAACCAAGCATTGGCATCCAGAAGCAGATTTCCTTCCATTATTAATATTCCAGGCTAATTCTGGGAAAGGTTAGTGACAAACAGCTGCTTTTGAAGCTGTCAGTTACTCACTGCTTCTCCATCCTAGGGTCTTTTTCATGTATTTTCATGGATCGTGAAAATTCATAAAAAATCCCAAAACTTCCTTTATCAAGAGAAACATACAACTGGAAGAATGAAATCTGGGGACAGAAGAAGAAAAAAAAATCTACAAAATCCTTAGAGTTAGTCCTTTTCTGACCTGACAGTTGCTTTTATAGTATTCCAAACAAATATTTTGATAACACTTTTAAAAATAAAGACCTATTCTTCACTAAGAAATTACATTTAAAATTAATAGGAGAAATATAAATCGCTGTGTTAAACAGAAAGATTTATCTGATATGCATAGAAATAAGTATATATGTGACATAAAAATATACCATAGATCTATAAGTGTGACTGGAGAAATCAATGAAGGGAAACACTGAAATTAAGTGGTTGTCTGAAAAAAGAAAATTACAAATGGGCATTTTCCTCTGACTCCATCTCTCTGAAATCCATTATTTATGAGTAGATGTGAGACTGCTGAGGCAAATTCAGCTCCTATGATGTAAATCTAGGCTAATGGTATTGAAGTGAATATTACATATATTTATTGGCTTTGAGGGCAGGAATCAACTGTACCCTGTAATTTCTACATCAAATCCATGCTGTAAATAAGGTTAATATTTTATCAGAACCTAAATCTGTGCATAGATGTGTTTATTCTTTGGGCATCTGCTGCAAAATTGCTACTACAGGTCCATCAGTGGAGGGGAGGGAGAGGTGTCCAGTGATGTAGTGTGGTTCCTTTTAATGCAAAATGTCTGTATCCTAGAAAATTATCCTTAACAGAATCCAGTGAAGATATTTCAGATCTCACTTCTTTCTTTGAACATATGACTAAAAATATTGTTACTGCTTACAGCATCAGGGCTTTATGGCAGCATCTGAGAATAGCACATTGTTCAGAAGGCCAAACAATACATTTGAAACACAAACAAAATCCCCATTCTTCAAACAAAATCTTGATTATTTTCATTCCCCTCATATTTATTGACATTCAGCTTTGAGACTTTAAGGAGTCATGACGGGGATTACTAATACTATTATTGTTGCTATTGTTTTTATTATATAATACTGAGTTCATTTTCTGTAAGTCAGGTGAAGTTATAGTTATAATTTAGGCTAAGTGCTGTTAATTGTTATTTCTCTGTTAGATTGTTCAGGTTAAAATATAAATTAAGGTGTAAGTTAAGTTAAAGTAATGTTAAGATTCAATGTTGTTAAGCTTTAGGCCATACAACTTTTCATCCTTGTTTACTCTGTCTTTAAACACAGACCCACACACATCCCTAGGTGGTTTCAATTCATTTCTGTTTTGATTGCCTGGATTTTGTTTGGTTTTGTTGTTGATTGCTTTCCCTTGTTGTGCCTTAGTTGCCCTTGTAAGTAGAGTGAATCTTGCCAATGAATCTGTTGTGCCTTGTAGTCTAATATTAAATCTGACTTTTGCTCATACCCCTGCTGGTGATTTTTTGAGTGGTCTCAAGCACACTCATTCCGGACATCATATAACAGTAAAAATAAGATCACTGCATGCATATATTTAATACATGGCAACTAATTAATTCAACATAATGGTATGCATCTACATGCCTCCAAATTTTATCCTTAGGATGACCCTGTCCTGGGGACTGACATATCCATGAACCTGAGTAAAGACACCTTTCTACATCATCCTCAGCTTTTTCTTATTGGGAAGGGTAAAGAGGAAGGTCTCATATGCTAAATCCTTTTTACCAGAAACATGGTGCTTTTTTTTGGCACTTACTAATGATAGTTGCTGGGGGATACTCAAGGGATGTCATCAGTCCACTTGACTTTCTCATTGTCCAAAACAGGGGCTTTATAGGACAGCAGATATAATTTCCTTCTAATGGAAACCATCAGAGTGAGTGAAAATAGTGAACTGGTACACAAAGAAGTCTTACTTCCCTGTAGGACCAAGGTACCAAGGGCACAAGCCTGAGTCCTACAATTAAGTTGCTCAGTGCTGTATTCTAGGAGGGTTCATCCCATGCTTGCTGGACATTACAGACCAGATCTTTTCTAAGATACGATGTCTGGTAACTGTTTCACATTTTTTGTTCACTCAAAATATGCAGAGGAAGGTAACTATCAACATCATATACTTCCAAGTTACACTTAATTATAGTAAATACATGTGAGATCTATAGGAGGAATTCTTCATTATTGGAATGCTTTAGGAGAGATGACAGAGGACAGTTGGAATTTAAAACATTGACAAAGCAGAGAGCACAGCAGGCAGACAGACAGCATGCAGAGATTCTGGAAACCTGATGAACATCACACTTTTGGTTCAGTTTCTGGTATACAGCAGTATTTTTAAGAAAAGATAGAGCAGTTAGATTTTTTTGCAATGACAGGTCTTATTTGCTGTTTCTGTGAATACCCTTCCTCTGACTTTCCCAGCCTCACTCTTCTTTTTGAAGTGTGTCATTAGCAACTCTGGTTCTAGAGGTGTTGGGCTTTGTCTCCAGTCCTGCTGGTCACAGAATATGTTACCTTTCTCTTGCAGCTGGGACTGGACCTCTCCAACAGCAAGTCAGACATCCCAGACTGGAGTATCCTCCAGGAATTGTACAGACAAGTCAGAATTTTGTTTTCCTGAATAACTGTAGATGAACCTTCCTTCTTTGACACTTCACCATGTCCCATTTCATCTTTTAAGTCTTCTAAGCCTGAGTTATGGAGTGAGATCCTTTTCTTTAGGTGTTTCAGAAAGCCATTTGTAGTCACATAGCAGATGGATACAGCATAGCACTCTCAGGCTATGAAGTCACATAGCAGATGGATGCCTATCGAGGCAGTCACAGATCATGACAGTCTCTTCTTCTTCGTTTTTGAAAAAAATCATTTCTTGTCAAGTTTCTCAAGCATTTTGCTGGACTGTATTTCATTAAGGAAGGAACACTTATAGAGCTTCTTCTGTAAGCCAGTACCCTGTACCCAAAACAGTGATAACTTACACTTCTGGGGACCTGCGTAGAAAGGTAGCACAGCCACTCAGGCAAAATGTCCTCTCTGGGCAGAGGCTCAGATGCCAAAGTACTCCACAGTCACTTTGGCAGCACAAGCTTTACTGTTACCACTTTTACAAAGTTTTATTTGGAAAAAGCTATTGCAGAGAGAGATCTGTTCCCCTCTCAGTTCTTGACCAAGTCACAGGCTAACAAAAATGGAAGAACTCACTAATGAAAAAGCTACAATAGATTATTACAGTTATGATAGCTGTAATTGGTGACACATTTTTGTCACCTGTTAGTAAGATTTGGATAGAGAATGACAACTCTTAATAAGTAACTAAGTCTTACTGATTAATTAAGCAATGTAGAAGTAAAAGAAGACTGTGGAGCAGTCCCATCATGCCTCACTAAAACACTCTGAGATTGAATGCCTTAGCATCCTTCCGAGGCCGAACATTGGGTGCCACTAATTATTTGTGCTGGTTTGGCCAAGTTTGGAGGAGAATATCCTCTGAGGGAAGGCAGGTTACAACCACCTGGTTTCCCCCCAACCAGGTTCAGGAAAAATAGAAATTTTCCTCAGAGGAAAGTGAAAGAGATAAAAACTGTTTATTTAACAAACACACAGAAAGGAGTAATAATGCTAAATAATAAAATCTCTCGCTGTGGAGAGAAACACAGAATGATTTCAGAGTCCTTCTGTAGGTGTAGGTGTAAATGTAAGTCTCTATCCTCCTCCTCAGAGCTGGGTCAGTGTGGGTCCCCTACGGGGCCTCAGAAGAAAGTTCTACCTGTGTGTTCTGATGTTGTGGATGAGTCCAGAAGAGAAGAAGGGAAAAAACAAGTCCCAGGGAAAAAAACCAAGTTCAACTCTCTGGAGAAAAAGAGCCGAGAGCTGGCTGAAAAGCAAGGTTGCTTCCTCCACGCTCTCCCTGCTGCAGCCGAAGGGAAGAACCCAGAGGAGTGTGTCTGTGTCCTTGAACAATTGTTTTGGAAAGTTTGCTTTCTATTTTTTCCTCTTTCCCCTTCTCAGGTTCAATTTAAAGGCAAAGAAAGACACATATCATAATGTCACCCCAGAACATTTGTGTAAGAACATGAGTACTCTTTAAGGTCCTGCCTGGATTTCAGGAGGGTTGTTAGGCAAATACCAACATAATTTTTGTAATGGCATTTGACCACATCATTGTTTCACTCTCTGCTCCTACTTACAAATTTCCTGACTGCACTGAACCTTCTGCACAACTCCTTCAAGCAAAATCCTCTTTGCAATGAAGGAAAGATTTGCATAGTAACTATAAGAGTCTCAGAATAACGTAAGAAACTGTAAGAATGTGAGGTCAGATCTCAGGCTGGTGGCTTTGGAAGCGCATACTGAACCCACGAAAGGATAAAAGAGAGCTTTAGCATCTACTGATAACAAGGGGTCACATTTTTTTCTGCACCAGTTATGTGGGTGCAGCCTTTTTTAGTCAGAAAGTCAAGGACACAGGTCAAGCCTTTTAAGAACCATTTTTCTGGGTATTATTAAAGGGGAAAAATTCACATCTTGCAAAATGAAAGGCAGAACCTGAAAAAAAAAATTTCTCAGTCTCTTTTTCTACCCCACAGCAGATAGATGAATAGTCATAGACAGCATGATCAAAACATATAAAAATGATATTTCATACCTCCTCTCAGGTGTAGAGAAGAATGTATACCTTTTTATTATTATTATTTCTGGAATTATGTAGTTGCTGTGAGAAAAAGGCACAATAAGCTTGTTTTGTTTTTCTGATATTCAACAACAATGCATGCCCATATCAAGTCACTTGGTTTTCACCTAGTTTTGGTTGGATAGTACTTTTCAGTCTTGATTATTTAGCACACAGCTAACTAAACCAAAAAAATTTTTTCATACTTTTATGGATGTTCTTCCACTCACACAAAGGCTTTCTACTGGTAATTTAAAAGAATGATAACTAAAACTGATTACTGGGAAAAGAAGATTTTTTGTTTTTAAAAAAACTTGTCTATCTGAAAATGAAACTAAAATAGTTTCCTTGCCAAGGAAATCATATTGCATGGAGAAAACCTTGTGTCTCTCAATATCACTTCACAAAGCATTACAAAAAGAAGTATAAGGACATAAATCATCTGTACCACAGCAGCATCCAGTTTCAGCTCCTCTGCTGTTTTCATGGTGGTTTAATGATCCATAGAAGTAAGGGGAATATTTCATAAATAAACAATGCTTTCTATTAAAATTATGTTTCCTCAACAGGAAATGGCAGCAGTTTTAAAGCTGCAAACAAAAGCCCTGAAATGGTACCAGGAAAGAAAAAATTCTCTTCAGCAAACAAAAAAAAGTGGAGGATTTGCCTTACAGGGGATGCATACGCTATTTTGATAGCAAGTGCAAACAGGAACAATGCAGAGCTCCTGTAAATTCCTGTGTCAAGTAGAGTACTGCGTATCTCCATAGATATGAAACAGTGACCTCATCCCTTCTACTAGAACTATGAAATCTGTTATATACAAAAATAGCTACACAGTAATTGTAAGCCATTGGCAAGAAAAAACTAATTACCTCAAAGAATGCCAGCAGCAGCATTTGCTTCTAATTTTTGTTTCTGTTTATGGCAAAAATACTAATCATTTTGTTAGCAATAACCAGATGTTTATGCACCAAGCATATTAACTGAACTGGCACGCACACAAATATAGGATAACATATACAAAAGATGACTGATTAAGATAATGGATGAATAAACATATCAGCTGATGGAAATTACATTTGAGATTTCTGTGGAGGACTTTGAGGGAAGTACAGAACTGGAAAGAGCTAAAATGACTATTCAAATATAAGGTCCAAGGTCCAAAAAGTTTGAGGTCTGAACGTAGGGAAACTGAATGACCTAACAGGTATCTACTCATTCATAATACACTGTAGTTCTGCAAAGAAATAATAGTACAAGGGCATGTTCAGGTTCTTCCAGGAACTATGTTGGACTTCTAAGTTTAAAATGAATTATGGAATCAAAGGACAACAACATCAACATCGGATGGTTGAGGAGGGAAGGGACCTCTGGAGGTCATTTGCTCCAATCTCCTTGCTCAAGCAGGGCCACATACAGCCGGCTGCCCACAACCATGTTCAGGTGAATTTTAAATATCTCCAAGAACAGAGACTCCACAACCTCCCTGGGTAACCTGTGTCAGTGCTCAGTCACCCTCACAGTAAAAAGCTCTTTCCTGATGTTCAGAAGGAACTTCCTGTGTGTCGGTGTGTGCCCACTGCCCCTGTCCTGTCACTGGGCACTTTTGGTAAGAGCCTGGCTCTATACCTTTTGCCCCCTCACTTGAAGGCATTTCTACACAATGATGAAATCCCTCTAAGCCTTCTCTTCTCCAGGTTGAACAGACCCAGCTCTCTCAGCCTTTCCTTAGTGAAGACATGCTCCAGTCCCTTCAGCATCCTGACAGCCCTCCACTGGAAGGCCCAGTATGAGGGCCACATTTCTGCTGCACTGGGGTATCCAGAGTGGGACACAGCACTCCAGATGCAGTGTAGCACTCACCAGGACCGAGTACCAGTGCTGAGCAGGGCAGCAGAGTTTCCTTCCTTTGCCTGTTGGCAATGCTTTGTCAGGGCAGCCCAGGACATCATTCCCTCTCTTTGCCCAAAGAGCCAAGACACCAAGACTTGAGGTAAAGTATCCTGTAGGACTGGTCAGTAGGGAGGGTATGCCTAGCTGTAAATATGGGCTAAAGGCTATACTCAGCAGGTATGCAAAGTGCTGACTTGTGAGACATAAATGGGGCTTGCTTTGCAGTGACTCAGCCACCATGCTCTAAGCAAAACTCTGCATTTGTCTGCTCGTACTGCAGGCATTTTGAAACCCACTTAGTCACGTATTTATCTGAAGTGCAAACAGCCCCAGCCCCCCAAGACATGGCTGAAACAGCTTCTTTCTATCTATCCCAACTGCATATGGTGATTTTGTGTAGAACACAGGATGGGTGAGAGAACTTGGGGTACTTTGAGAGGCCCAAAAATCTCCTTTCACAAGGTGAAATCACATTTGTATGCTTAAGTTTGGTTTCAGGAAAAGGTAATCTCTACTGACTCTGCTGTCCCAAATTTTGTTTATGGTGTATAAAATGCATACAAGGGATAATACAGATATAGTCATCCAAGACAGCTCAGAAAAGCAAATGAGGAGCTGGCCTCATTTGGTTCTGCTTACAATACAGAAATCAGTGAGGGAAATAATAATGAGAGGGAAGTGAAGGGAACCTGAGGTTGCTTAAACCTGAGGTTGCAGGAACAATTCTTGAGAGCAAAGTTCTGGAAACAGATGTTTGAATACCTGGAAAGACTACTTAGGAAATAGCCCAGTCTGAAATACTGAGAGAAAATGAAGCCAAGAAAGTCACACAAGAGACTGATTTTAAAGTATTCAGAGAAGTAATAGAGTTCAGTGGGGTTTCTCCCTGAACTGCTAGTTGCACAGCATTGCTAAGCCAGCTCTTTCCATTCTATTGCTAATGAATTAGGTCCACAAAAAGCAAGAATTTCTCTCTGGTGGAAACTGAATGAAGTCACCCCTAGAACTAAAGGGAGGTAAACAGAGGTTCAGGTAAGAGGATGCTGTATTGCAAAATTTTCATAAAGTGTAAGCAGTATCCTAGAGCTGTAAAAGATTTGTGTTGGTTTAGTGGCAGTTAGATGCACACAAAAAGGGTATATGAATATAGAAAATTGGGCTTGAAGCTCAGTTTGAGTTCCTTGTTTCTCCCTTCAGTTTTAATTAGACTTTTTACAGAATTAGTTCTCCAAAAGTATTTAAAGAAAAATCAAAGGAAGGAGTCAATAAGGGAAGAGAAAACCAGCGGTGCCCACCAGCATAACACTTTTTTTTCCCTCATTACTGCCTATGTTTGATCTCTGACCAACTCCTTTGCATTTTAATTGGAAATACTTGGCACTACTTGATACATTTATGATCTAGATGGCCTTCCCAAATGGACACAAAAATATACTGAACTCTTAAAACATGTTCATATGTTAAACACTAAGAAGAGGCCCATAAGAAATATTGACGTACAGACACAAAATAAAAAAATATATTTATTGAAGGAGTTTTGCCCAGCCCATTTTATCTTCTTTTATACACAATCTGTTTATAAAATAAAATTGAATCCCACTTAAAATCAACAAAATCCTCATAAATATCAGGGAAGTGTCATCAAGAAAACGAAACAAACAAAAATCACATCATGAAGTGTTGTAATCAATGTGGATTACTGTCTTCTCAAAATCTCCTTTGTTCCCATTATTAAATGAAAGCCAAAATCACATACTAAAGTTTTTATTTTGCAAGTATTTACCTCTCCTCAAGCAAAAGGAAGATGACTGTGAGTAAGAGGCAGAGGAGACAATTTCAGCTCTTCAATTCTCCTCGTGGGTTTTTGTGCTTTCATTTCCTCTTTCCATGTCTTACCCTGCCAGTGTCAGTAACAGCTTGAGATCAAAAGACTTCCAGAGTTGCTGGATATTACTTTCATAAGTAACAGCTTCTATATCTGAATAGGGTTTTTTTTTTACATTTAGTATCTTAGAGCAAGTATCAGCTTAATCAGGCCCTGAATTCAAAGTGTGTCTCATGCTGTTGGAAAAAGCCAGAAACCTTGGCTCAATTTCGTTTCTGAGATCCATGTATGTAAACCTTTTAAATCAATATGAAATTTCACTGTACACCAAAGAGGAGAATCAAGGAAAAGCTATATCTAATCAAATACTATCCAGTGAATCAAATAATCAAAGATATTTTTGCATCTCAAAATTCTACAGTTTGATCAAATGGCATGAAATATTTAAGAATATATTGTGCAAATTATTCTGACCTAGCATGTGTCCCCTCTATTTCTCATTTCTTTGATTAATAACAGAACTATGCCACAGCCCAGTTGCTGATATAGTCCAGTATGATGCAGTGTGATGGGATCACTCCCCAAAGTGGAAGCATGGACTAATATTTCTGCATTTCTTGCTCGAGCCTGTGAATATTTGGTGAGTTTTTATAAAGATATGGAAAAGAAAACTTCCTGCCAGATGGCAAATTAGAAAATAAACTGCAACATTTTGTTCTTTATATTAAAATCTACAGTAATTATTAAAGTCACTCATAAGCGACCATTTGTCACCACAAATAATGTTTTACAACCTACTATGTGCCAAATGTGTCAAGATTCTTCCATAAGTACACACATGAAGCTGGAAGGATGAGTGGAGTTGTATCATATGGTGAAATTAATTTCTTATCCAAGCATCTAACTACATAGCAAAGCAAAGGGAAAAAAGCCAAAGACATGTATAGAGTGAAGCTGTGGCTTTGCAAGGAAAAATAAAAGGAGACAATCACTGGGAGATCAGCTACAACTAGAACAGGCCTGGGGAATCCATTGATTGGGCTCTTTGTTTAACTTAAGGAAAGTGCATCCAATTTAATGATACTTGGATTAGACAAAACTAAATGTTCATCTAAAACTAGATAAAACTTTGGTGCTTTCCTTCTTTGCAAAACTATTTGGTAAAAATGATTTAAGCAGGACTTTTACTAGCATATCCATGGCTATGTATTCCCAAAGAGAAGAACTGCAAACATGCAAATTCAATCACATCTCACAAAATGATGAGGGATGATATGCATTGCATAATAATCTGTCCAGGTTTTTGTTGAAGAATGGATGAATCTCAAGATCACATTCTGGGAAAAAAGCTAAGTGTTTTAGGTGATAAATAAAAAAGGAAACTTTCCCTTCTATTCCTTCAGAGTATTTTATTCTGAAACAAAGTTTAAGTTCAGCCAGAATTTCTACTATGATCTATTATGACCTAATCCTCTGCATAGTAAAGAAATATACTGCCAAGATAAATATAAAACAATTTGTAATGCCATTTAAATTTCTTAATTTTAAAAAAAGTGCCTAAAGGGGTGACATCACCACATTTCATTGACAGAATCATGGTACATATGTATAAATTTAACTTTATTTACCGTGCAAGGCATTTGGAGGGTTGCAGAAGAGCAGAATATTTCATCAGCTGGGTGGTCAATTTGTTTGTACATTACATAAAAGCACCCAAGTTTTACATGTCTACTTAGCAAAGTCCATCTTCTAAGTGAGCATTTAGGAAAGACAAACATATAAAGTGTTTTGTGGAACTCTCTGGCTTTGCAAAATCAACTCTGAAGCATTGTTTTGTTTCTCAGTAATCTCTCACTTTTGGCTTGTGCTGTGCCTTACAAAACAGATTGTGTCCTAAACCAGCAAGCTGAAGCATAGAAGTGTGTTGGAAATTAAGTACAAATGGTGCAGGGGATTTACCAAAAGTCAATTTGTTTGGCTTACATATTCTATACTCTGAATTTCCCACTTATTTTTTAAGAATTTGCCTGCTACTAGGACTGTAAAAAATAACATCCCAACATATTGTCCCAAATTAGTGTGCTTGAGACCACTCAAAAAATCACCAGCAAGCATATGAACAAAAGTCAGATTTAATATTACAAAGCACAACAGATTCATTGGCAAGATTCACTCTACTTACAAGGACAACTAAGGCACAACAAGGGAAAGCAAGCAACAACAAAACCAAACAAAATCCAGGCAATCAAAACAGAAATGAATTGAAACCACCTAGGCCTGTGTGTGGGTCTGTGTTTAAAGACAGAGTAAACAAGGATGAAAAGGTGTGTGGCCTAAAGCTTAAAAACACTTAACAGTATTTTAACTTAACTTATACCTTAATTGTTCAGGTTAATTTATATCTTAACCTGAACAATCTAACAGAGAAATAACAATTAACAGCACTTAGCCTAAACTATAACTGTAAATTAACCTGACTTCCAGATTCGCTATAGCATATGCATGGAGGGTATGCATGCAGGCAGAAATAGTCAGTGCCAGATAAGGTACCTGTGGCAAAATTTCCCTCAGAGGTCAGTGAAAATCCTCACTTGGGATGCTTTTGCATCTCCCAACAAGTGAAGGATCAGGCCTCGAGGAGCGAGGGTATCAGCCCAGGACACGCCGTGTCTCGGTGATCCTCCAGGTACTGCAAACCTGAGCGTTTGGAGAGGCACCTGCCTCCGAGGGAGATGCTGCTCACAGCCCACTGCAGTCCAGGAGAGCTCAAAGGGCCCCATTTTGGACCTCTGTCTATAGGGTCACAAGAGAGTGGGCTTCAGCCATAACAGTGTTTCATCCTGGCCACTTTTTGGGTCAGCGCTTTCTTTGAAAGTGTGGTAACAGGAATGTTACGCCATTCAGGCCAAAGAAATATTTTCCAAGGCTGGTCATGAGAAAAACAGAAGCTTGTTAGGAGTTTCTGAGGGAGGACAGTGTTTTTTGATAAGCTCAGAAAGAGCTGAGGCTGGGTGGTATTTTCAAGGACAAGGCTGAAACAGCATTTTCTCAGATCACACTGCAGAAGGAAAGGAGTGGTGGGGGGAGGATGACCACCACCCATGTAAATATTGTTATGAAGGTTGCAAAGCCAATATATGGAAATAAGAAAACAGCAGAGGTACTACATGCAGTGATAAAGCCACCGTCTCTGCTCTCCTGTTACTGGCTACTCAGCTTGAGAGAATCTACTCCACAGCATGGCAACCTAGAATTTAAACTCCTATTTTCTTTGTCTTTTGGGAATTATTGTAACTCATTTACTCTTATATGTTCAGTTTAGACTCAGGTTTATAAACTGAGCAACTCGTGTTCTGAGAGAGCAAAAACTGTTTACTCCAGTACTGCTTACCAGGTTTTATTGTGGTCTCTGGTCTTTTTTTGTCTAATTTGGGACAACCATAGCAAACAAAACTATAAAACTGTACTGAAAAAAAAAAAAAAAAAAAAAAAAAGGGTTGCTAAAAAGATTGATAGCAAAATCACAATACTCCATTCCTGAATATAAATTGTGACTATAACCCACAAAAGAACAAAAGGCATTATTGTAGGAATTCAACTGAGGAATTACTTTAGTAGGAGCGCAATCATTCTTGTCTGTAGTCCTCAATTAGTGTTAACTGTAAGAAAAAGCTTATTAGGAAAATTTAAATTTTAAAGTCCCCCTGTGCAAGCATATCTGAATTCCCAGAAGCTAGTTATAGTGCAAAGTGTATTAATTAAAATACCGTTTTGGGAGATCCTTCTTTATCCAGTGTTCATTATTAACATGAAAGATAGTGGAAAGGTTTTGATTTTTTATAAAGATTTTAGTCATTGTGACAGGGATTCAAATGGTGAAAAAGAGCATTTGAAATGTTAATGAAATTCTGATCATTTTACAGGACTCAGTCGTTTTTTGACACTTCTCCCCCAAATGAGTGATTTGCACAGCTTTGCTAAGACAAAGGGCAAAGTATTGTCAAAACTCTGGATCCTGGAGTCATTTTCTAAAGTGACTAAAGATTTGGAACAGTACAGTGTAGGGATTTTTCTATATTGATATATACAGGAAGCCACATTTATTCAATTGTTCTTCTTGGTCTGTCTAAACTGCTTGTAAGATTCATAGCCCGTTTTCCTGAGCAGCTCCCGCTTATCTGGAGGGGCTGTTGGGTATTTGATTATTTGTAAATGTCAGAGTTCTTTTAGCATTGCATTTTAACAAATATACCCTGTGCACCTTCAATACGCACCTTTCAGATGAGAAAATCCAGCTATCTCTCACACATGAGGGGTTACATGACAAACAGGGCTTACACATAGGAAAGGAATTAATTATTGCCAGTCAGGCTGTGCCAGTCATAAACGTCTGCCAGTCATAAGCAGGAAAGAGACAACTTTATGCCTCAGTAATACACCTGGAACGTGTGAGGACAGTCCTCCAATTCTTCTGCAAGAGGCCTTGTCAGATTCTGGCAGAGAGATTTGGTGTCACTGCTTCCCTAAGTTTTGAAATTCAGAACCCTTTCAAATCTTAGACCATGATTCCATGTCTCTAGGCACTTTTGAAAATGCTAACATGATATGCAACCAACGATCCAGATTAAGTTGTAACTTTTATCTATGCCCACAAACCATAGGGAAAATGTGTTTTTCTCATTTATCACAAACTCATAATTTATTTCTTGCAACTTATCCCTGTGGACAAACTCCTCTTTTTTACCAACAAAAACCAAAAAACTGTCCCTTTTCTGGCCAGCAGAAGGAGACCTGAGTCTTTTTGGAAACTGTGTCAATGTTATGCAGCCTCTCTATACACCTGCTTAATATCTGAGCACACCTCAGATTAAATTTTACCTCTCTTCTTTCTTCTATGCCCATTCCTTCTGGACTTTGGGCATAGGTAGGCTGTGCTAGTGTTTGTATTCCAATTCTTTGAAACAAGTTTGAGTAAAGAAGATTTGGCTTTTGAATTTAGGGCTGTTTTTTCCTGATTCTTCTCAGAGGCACTCAGGACTCTGAACAGTAGGTGTTCAGACTACATTAATTTTAAGAGGCAAAAATTTCTATCATCATTGCTGACTCTGCAAAACAACCGATATGGAAGAGAAGCTAAATATATGCTGGTGCCTACAGGCTTACCATAGCATAGCAAATATAACCTAAAATGTATTAGTAGACATATTCCCAGCAGAGGAAAAGAAGTCTAAGTGATGTGATAAGATCATGTCTCAGGGACAGTTTAAGATTCTGATCACTTGTGAAATATGAATATGGAATAGGCCAAATAAAGGGTACCATGGTGGCTGTGGAAATGGAAAGCATAGTTTCTGAAGACAATTCAGAAGAGCTCTACTTTGTTTAGGCTAACAAGCCAAATAATAAAACAGAATAGATGCTAATTCCCTATAAATGCAGCAAAGAGGTAAACAATAAAATATGTAAGCCAGAAATAAATGTTGGCACAAGTGTACATGGTGCCACAGTCTTTAACACAAATAACCTCAAATTTCAAAGAGAAACAATAAACCAAACCAAACCAAATGCACCTCTAATATGAAATCCTTCACTAAACTGTGAACACCTTCTCCTCTGGTTTTGAATTTGCAATCCACATATGGAAATACCACTTAGGTGCACTTCTGGTACACTATCCTAATGATTAGTTTATCAGCAAATGCTTGCTAGCTATAGGCTTTTTAAGTTCTGTGTCAAAGATTTAAAGGATCATTTGCAAAGTTTAGAACTCAGCAACTTGGCAGCAAACTAGTTACTTCTGGCAGGCCTGTAATTTTATAAGCTTAAGCTCTAGAGACCAAAGGCAAATCTGAAACGTACTTTTACTAAATTAACTAGAAAAATTGCAGCTAGAATTACCATATACATCCAAAATTTGGTCTCAAATGATGATTTTAATCATATATTAATCATGATTTACATGCTGGCTGTTTGGCATGCAGCATCTGGATCTATTTTTCCATGCTAAGGGGATGCAGAGAAGACAACATGACCATAATCTCCAATTTAATGTAGTTCTTAAGTATTTATTTCTTTTGGTTGCATTCACAGATGCGCACTGAATCTGTATCAACCAACTTGTCTAGCATAAGAAGCGAAATTATTTGCATGTGCCTGTAAAGACAGCAGTAATTTCTATAAGATTTATTGTAGTTTAGAAAAACTTTATTAGTTGCTCATGGCATGTTGCTACCAGAAAGACAAATAAAAGATCTTAAGAATTAATTCTAAAATAATGCCTTGAAGAAAGAAATATTGAAATGCTTTGGTTGAAATGCGGAGACCTTTTGTAAAAAGAACAGAAGAATTTCAATATGTATCAAGCATTATTTAAATCATTAGCCAACGGCAATTTAGTAGCACTATTTTCCAAAAACATCCATTACTCAAATGTTATCCTGTAGCAGGAGATTCCCTCAAGATACTAATCTTATATTAGCATCTCTTTCAGTTAAGAAAACAACAGGAGGAGAAAAGGGTGGGGGAATCCATTGTCTGCAACTATTTTCAGGACATGAACCTGAAAACAATTTTTTTTTTTTTTTGTATTTTTCCTGTAGTTGTCCTGGTTTTACCACAAGCAAGGGGACACCCATTATGGCCACACATAAGCACCTACTGAGTGGTGAAGGTGGAGGGTCCCTGGCACCATCCCAGTTGCTGCCCATATCCACCCAGAGACTGAAGGCTCAGATGCTTTGTCGACTCCGGTCATTTCTCCTTATGTGCTTTGCTTTGGTCGTCACGTCCAGGGAGGTCGTGGAATCTCGCTCTCTGGAGATATTGAAAATCCACCTGGACTCGTTCCTCTGTCACCTGCTCCAGGTGACCCTGCCTTGGCAGGGGTAGGAACTGGATGATCCCCAGAGGTCCCTTCCAACCCTAACGATTCTGCGATCCTGTGTTTCATGTACAAGCGCTGCTCTTGGAAGGAGATCCTGATCACAGCATAACCTCAACGCAAGGGTTTCAGGACCCGTCAGATCGCACCTGAGTCAGGAGAAGCCTGGTTTTTTGCAGGGAGATGCCCAGACCTGCTGCCCAGCTCCCTTGGGAAGACCCAACCAGGGGCTCAGCCTAAGGGCGGGTGACACCGCCCAGGCCCGGCGAGGCGGAGCGGGGCTTGTGATCCCCGGCGGTGGGCGGCTGACGGGGGGCGGTGGGTTCCAGGCGGGCGGGGGGCGGTCGGGACGCCCAGGCAGAGCGGGCAGAGCGGGCAGATCGGGCGGGGCGGAGGGCGCGGGCCGGGCGGGGCGGGGCGGCNAGCGCCGCGGGAGGGGGCAGGGAACAAAGGCGAGAGGTGCGGAGCCCGGGGGCTCCTGTGCGGGGCCGGGCGGCGGCAGGACCGGGCTCCCCGCGCTTTGTCTCGGGCGCTGCTCGGCTCCCGCACCCAGCCCCGCCGGCCCCTCCCTGCGGCGGCCGCTCTCCGAGCCCGCTCGCCGGGGCTCCTGCGGGCGGGGTGCGGCGCAGCGTGCGGGCATCTCTGCCAGGAGCCCTTTTTTTGTGGTAACAGATGGCTAAGGTGGGCGTTAAGATCCGCTTATCATGCTAGGGAAATATTCAGTGCGGTGAAGAAAACTAGGTATGAATTTGCTGACGAGGTGTTTGCAACTTTATCGTGTGCCCGTTGAATTAATTAAAATATCCTTGCTCTCTGAAATGGTAACATCGTTTTCATCGATGATGTTATCCAGTATAACATCTTGGAATATCCATCATATCAGCTTGGAATTCATGAAGTTAGAGCTTGCAATCTGAGCATTTTGGTAGGCCCGTCATTACTGCGTTTTGCAAGCTGCTTTAACCACACTACTTAAAAAAATAGAGACCTGTTCCTAGAAACACAGTCTTTAAGTCTTCCATGCTCTTCTTCTCTAGAGGTAACTGATTGCCTGAAAAGGAGTAGGCACAAACTAGCCTCTGTTCTTTATCCCTTTTAGAACAGTTGAAGTACTGAAGTAATTTTCACAGAATACCTGTATTCTGTTTTTAGTAGCTTTTACAGTGATCAGATCCTGTTCTTGTGCCTAGTGACTTCATCAAGACTCTAAGTTTGGACATAATTTGGCATTAAAATCCCAGGAGATGTCTTTGATTCACTTGGCTTTCTCTGCTGCCTGTTAATGCCTTTGAAATCTGAGGTGGTATCCAGTGTTTATCAAATAATGCATTGTCAGACATTCCAGCTCTCAGGATAATTGTATTAAGGCAAACTTTCCCAAAAGGGGAGAGTTTGCCTTAATTTTGAGTAAGCTATACATTTGACTGCATTTGAGACTGTACATCATCTGCAGCCCATCTATCAATTGATTTGGCTGTGTGCTAATTTACCAAGGCCAGCTATGCTTGCTGTGTTGTAAGCTTTAGCACCTTCATTACAGAGGATGGGAGGAAAGTAGATATACAAATAACAGCAGAATGCTGAAAAAACTTGTGATTTTTTTCAATAAAATTTGTCCAGTTTCTGATTTTGTTGGAAATGGTTTATATCTTGTTTGTATTTCAGAAGGTACTGGGAGTGGAGGGAAGAAGAACTGCCAAATCTCAAGTTTTACTGAACCTTGTCTTGAAAGCACTTCAAAAAGCTAGAGCTTGTCAAAGCATTTTTTCCATCATGTGAAATGATCCTTCTGAACATTTGAGATTAATTTCAGAATAGCATAGGAAATAAGTCATGTCTAAAACTCCTGTTCTCCTTGCCTTGTGAACACTCATATCTCACACTGTTATCCAGCGTCCTTGAATGCAAAAGTTCTTGAAACTGAAAAACAATTTTCTACATTTTTGTGGGTCATTTTGTGTCATGTTTTTATTTTTTAAAAACTGCCACAAAATAAAATACTTCCCTTTCTGCTTCAAAATACTTGAAACAAGTGGGTTTGCTTTTATTTACAGTTTTTCAGTTTAGGCTGTCTATGTTCATGCACATTAGCTTAGGCTCAGGTTAAGGTTTTGTAGAAAGGTCGCTGTAGGACAGGAAAAATGTAGGCAAAGCCAATAATAAAATTATTGGGTATTATGCTTTTATTCAGTCATTGCTCCATTGGCAACTCAGAAAAGCATTGCTGGTTACTGTCTTTGATTAAATTTGTGTTTGGATGTGCAATTGCACAGTCATACCTATCTGACATAGAAGTATGGGCAGCTTCTGAAATCTGGCTCAGCCTGCTGCCTCGTTGCATTAGTGCTTAGTGAAATCGCTTCCCAGAGCTGTGCAGTAGGTGCTTGGCAGCTGCATGTTCCAGGGACACGGTTATGGGGAAGGGCAGGACTGTATCTGGTGACAGCAGTCTCTTGATGTGTCTATGAATGTGGAAGACCCCCTCAGGCTCAAGATGCTTGTCCTGGACTTTCCAGCCTCAGAAGCTTGTGCTTTTGCTTTGCTGAAGCTCAGCATTATAGATGAAAGATCTGGTTTATTTTGGTTTATAGAAGCGTGCTATTAATAAGAAAGAATTCTACCCAGTTTATCATGATCCTTTCCAGAAGGTGGAGAGATAACTGTGTAATAGTTGGTGTGTGGAGCTGCATTAATGACATTTTAAAAGCTAAATAATATTTTCAGTGTTGCAGTTGCATTTTTGCACTCTGCGCAAGTTTAAATGTTCTGTGAAATGGCAAAGTAGGTTTCTGTGTCACTTAAAAGTTTCTTCTAAAGTTTACTTTCTTTGCTCCTTTAAGGCTATTGCTCTAATACTTTATTTTTTTATCAGTATTGTTATATTACTAGTTTGAGTTGAATTTGTACCTTTAAAGTTTTGTGAAAGTAATGAGTGCACGCTTGTCATTACAGGTGACAAATCTGATATGAAGTATAAAGCTGCATTTGTTACTTTGTAGCCTGTGTGCTGTTTGGCTGTTTTTTAATTTTCAGTTAATTTACTGATGAAAATAGAGCAATAAACTGGCTCTTTCTGAAAATGTAGTGATCTTTAAGGTGAGCTTAAAAATCCATTCGTGAGTAGTGCACCATGTGCACGCATGACTGTTTTTGATGGATTAGCATATTCTTGTTGCTTTCACTGCTGGATGTCAAGAAAAAACCTGTCCCACTGGCGTGTTTGTTGCTCTGTTTTGCTTGAGCGAGATGGAGCCAAGCACTGAATTCCTGACTTCATTTAAGCCAGAGCAGTCCAATGGTGGTGTTTGATCGGCTTCTCTCCAGTCTGTTGTTTTTCTGGGAGGATGCCGTCAGCAGCTGCTTGAGCCAACTGAATGCCGCTTCCCACACTTGTTCACAGCCCATCCCAGCCTAAGGAAAAAGGGGCAGAGGGGCAGCTGTGCCCGAGGGCACAAGTCCAGCTCTCTGTGGTGGGTAACAGGCAGTGTTTAGTGCTTAGTAGGTAACCAGCCCCACGCTCGGGCAGCCAGGGAAGGAAGTCTGGTTGTGGTGGGAAGGGGATGGGTGGCTGCTTGCTCAGGAAATACCTGCAGTGTCAGACCCTGTGTAGGGACTACTGGAATTAAGCGTGTCAACCGTGAGCAGCCTGGGTGTGTCCTCGAGTTCTCCTTTACAGCATCTTCTGCCGTGAGCTGGGGTCTGTGCTCTGATAGCTTGTCCCTGGACCCTTCGCTGGCACGGGAAATGTCTGAGATGCCCTGCTCCACCCCTAACAGTGTAAGATTTCTCCTTTGGGGTTTTATGTTAGTATTTGACTCTTGAAAGCAAGTGCTTATTCTTGCTTTGACAGAATTTCTGAACGCCCAGTCTTAATTTTTTTCCTGAATAGTGTAGAAAATTATTGGATTTTAAAACAAAAATAGTATTAATGTGAGTGTTCCTTTCCCTTTAGAGTTGATCTTTATCTTGCCTCACTGGATCCATGCAGCAGCTTCCTTACTTTGGCAGCCATTTTCTTTAGCTCCATTTGACTTCAGACTTCAGGTTTTTTCTTTTTAATAGGTGTATCTTTTGTCCAACAGGAGAAAATTAATTTTATTGTATGCTATTCTTAAATCAGCAACCTGGAAACTATTAAAGATTGAAATGCAAAGCTAAGTAAAATTATTTTATATTATTTTAAAGAAGTTATTTGTCTCTGTTAGCCATTAAAACACAATGATAAATATGACTTTGCACTGAACTGATGTTTCACTTCCACCTCTGTTAAGTGGTCTGATTTTGACATTTAACACTCTATAACTGGTCAATGTATTTACTCTTATTACAGCCATAATGTTTTTATTTTTTAATTTAATGGTTATTTTACTTAAGGAAAAATTGTGAAAGCTGAGTTTAGGTGGATGGGATATGGGGAAGTGCACTGCCAGAATATGTTTAACCTTTAAAGGAGAGGAATGAGGCAGGAATATGTGTAGACAGGAATTTTAATGTTTCAGATTAGAACTAAAAGATTTTATGCCTTTTCTATAGTTTTTTTAGATTTCTTGCATTTTTGTACTTAAATTGCAGAAGCAAGGTTGATCTACTAATTGACTTCAATTGGTTGAATATAATGGGAAGATGAGCATGTTTTAACTGCACACACACACGGTGTGGTTGGCATCAGAAGCAGGTGTTGCATTTCAGTGAAACCTGGTTTCAGGAATATGGTAAGCACTTGACTCGAGTGGCTGAGGAGTGGTCTTACTTTCTAAAGAAATTCTAAGGGAGGGGCAAAGGAATCAATACATTATAAATTAAGTTTATTATCAATTTTTTTAACACATTATTTTTTGCCAATTAAGATTCTGATAGGCGAGCAGACTTAGGTAGGGGTTGCTCTGTCCAAATACACTTGTGTTGTGGAGTGCGTAAGCCTAGATTTGCTTTGGGAATCACCATAGCAAACCAGTCTTGTTTTGAGGCTGGTGTGAGAAGGCAAATCTTTGCCTGACTGCCCTCACAATCATCACAGTGCCTGTAGCCTAATACAGGAAAACAGTGTGCTTATGATGCCAAAGCAGAATTGTATAACATTCACATAGGTTTTGCTGGTCATGTGCTTCTAGTTGATCTTAAAGCTTGTTAATAGAAGGCCAGATGATATGTCTGGAATTCAGATTGATCAAACAGTACAGCTTATTGGCCTTTGGTTTAGTTGTGTTTCCATAGGCTTTGCAGGGGAAGGCTTCATAGTTTTTTGTGGATGACTGTCATGACTGAGTGACTCTCTAGAATGCCTGTACATTAATACGCAGTATGGGAACAAATGGGAGGAATCTGAGGTCTGTCTGCACTCAGTTGCAGGGCTAGGAACTAGCTGGGATCATGTGTAGGTGGTAGGACAGCTCACAGGACTGCAGTGCTGTGGTGGGTGAGTACAGGCTCTTCAGGAAGAACCAGCTGGACAGCAGGGAGGGAAGTTGCCCTTGATGTGGGAGAGCAGTGAGAATACAACGGAGCTTTGCTGTAGAACCACCTGGGGGACTATGAATCAGGGTTAGCAGGCAGACCAGTGTGGGAAAAGCTGTTGTGGCTGTCTGCTAAAAGCCACTTGATCAGGAAAAATATGAGGTCTCCATCATAATTGGAGGGAGCCATGGATTCACAGGCCCTGGTCCTCATGAGAGGCAAATCAGCAAGACACAAGGCCAGGAGGCTTCTGGTATGCATTGATGACAAATTTCTGACCCATGTGATCAAGGAGCTGACAAGGGGAAGCAGTCCTGCGGTACTTCATATGTACAGACATGTGAGATGTAAAGATTAGGAGCGGCCTTTCCTCCAGTGACTATGGGATGGTTGAATTCAGGATCCTGTGAGGAGGGAGCTGGGTAAATAGCAGGACCTCAGCCCCAGAGTTCAGGAGAGCATGCTGAGACTTTAGGGATCTGCTTGCAAGAGTCCCACGAGATATGGCCATAGAGAAGAGTCCAGGAGAGCTGGTTATTTTTAAGGATGTATAATGTGACTGGCATGTTTTCATATTAAAGTCATGCTTCATGGAAGGAAGGACAGACAGACAGTTGTAGTAAGGGGGAGTACACCATGATGTGAGCTCTGTGTGTGCTGCTGTCCTAATCATTCTTGGCTGCATGCAATTCATTTCTCAGTCACCAAAGAAACCTACATAGAATCCTCCTCCAGGCTGTCACTTTGAAGCAATGGGTCTCGCCTAGATACGTTATTTTCAAGGAACTAAAATCAAACTCCCCATCATCAGACTCATTCATGTACAGTGCAATAACACGGTTTTTGACAAATATAATGCATTTTCACTGTCAGAATGAAAATCTGATATAAAAACATACAGAGGTACTATGGAAGTCTTTTCAGCTTGAAGGAATGGCTGAAACAGTGCTTTTTGTTGTCTTTTTGAAGCAGAAGTGACAGGTTTATACAAGATTTTCAATACAGGAGTAGAGAATTCATGAGGCTTTGCTCTAAAATTGGGAGTAGATAGATTGATTTGCTATTTGCTAGACAATTGTGAAAACTTAGCTGCTTAAAACTTTCAAAGTATATGAATAGTTGAATACTAAAAGGCAGAGCTTGCTGTGATTTTCTCTTCCTTTGTCTCTTTCCTGCAAACTGCAGAATAGCACAGATGAGAAAGGATGTGCTTGGTGGGCTAAAACATGCACATCATCATTTATTAAGCAGACTTGACTGAAGTATGGCAAGTACTGCCTGTTGTTAAGAATTACAGTCAGTGTTTTGCCTGAGTTGCATTTGCATTTCAAAATTCCTTTTGGCAAAATAATGCAAATTCACAAAACTTAGGTCATTATTGGAATACTTTTTTCCTACTTTGCTACATTCATATTTTCATTATGTTTTTTAATTCTCTTTCAAATTTCTTCTAAAAATTTAGTGCTCTAAATTGTATTTGGCTGTTTAAAGAAATGTTCAAGGGACTGTGCAACCTGGTCTAGTTGAAGGTGTTCCTACCCACAGGAGGGGGTGTTGGAACTAGATAATCTTCAAGGTCTCCTTCCAACCCAAACCATTCTATGACTCTGAAGTGTTCCCTACCTGTCTCACTGCATTGGTGTAATTTTTAGGTGGCTCTGGCTTGCAGTATTTGCTATTGGGCTACAGTTATTTCATGTGTTGATTAAAAAAATACAATCCAGTCATTATTAATTATTGGACATATGTAAGAGACTGGGCAGCCCTTAAAGAACCAGATGCTGTGGCTTGATGATACGGATTCTAACTAATGTGGGGAATGAACTGCATTTTTTATTGTACCATAAATATGTGCAACTCTTAAGTGAAAAACACCTTGCTTTTGGAGATGAGAATGGAGTTATGCTAAAAGCAATAAATAGTTTTGCAGAAGAATTTGGCAAGTACTGTTCAAGTGATAACTTTCAGCACTTGTAGATTATTTGCTGGCTTCAAATAGGTACCTAGTCCCAAGGCAGGGAATTGTACCAGCGTGTTTCTGCACGTTTGAATTCAGAGAGGCTTGATGATTCTGATTATCACAGTTGTCTGGCCCAAATAGTTTAGTACTGTCACTACTGTAGATAAATAAAAGGTTTTGAAGGGCAGTCAGGTTTTACAACATGACAAAATACTGTTATGAAGTGCAGTGTTGTTTCTGCAATTTGTGTCTAAATGCACACGTACTTGGCTATATAGATCTCTCCCAAAGAGAAAAGTGTAAGGAAACTTCACTTATTAGCTGTTCAGAAATACTGAAGACTTCCTCTCCCTCTAGGTCTGTTTACACAACTGCTTTATCTGTAAACATGACAGCAAGAACAAGTGCTATGGCTGTGACTGTGTCAGATCAAACCTGTATGTATTGATGGGATCTACATGCTGTACTGAGATAGGTAAACTGAGAACTGGCAGCTTGCCCTTTCTGCTTTAAATCAGTTGTGGTATTTGAATATGAGAGGAGGGAAATAAAGAAGTTGTTCCCTGGAAATCTAGGTTTCAAGGAAGTCTCAATTTATCTATAATATTGAAAGCACCTTGATACATCCGGGGACTGACTGCACAGTTGTACTGTCAGACTTAGTGGTCCACCCAGACTTTACAGCTAAACTCAACTTCAGGATCAGAAAGTATAGGCAACTTGACTGTGACCATACTCAGAAGGAATGTGTGTAATAACTCGTGTAGGTACAAACCCAGTGATTTGGAAGTAGCTGGAGGAGGAGGAGTCCTGACAGGGGCAGTTTATAAACACAAATGATAAGATTATTGTAATATATCCTGCTAATAAGCTTCCAGTCTGATTGTTTAGGTCAGAAACCCTGCATCATACTAGGTTGTACACTATGGTTTTTATCTGAGACCTGGTCTCAGGCAGGCAGTAGAATAGGATATAAAGCTCTGTATCATAGTTCTGGCATCACTTAAACTGAAATACCATTTCTGTTGTATTCACATAACATTTTTGATCATATTTATCTTTTCTTTAGATGTGTTTTGATTAGATAAGTAGTAATAATTATTTCAGTCATTTTTCAAGCTAACTATATTCATTCCTGTTTAATACAAGCATCTAAACTGCTGATGACTAGCGGTATTAAAGTTGGTAAAAAGGAAAAGAAGTGCAGCTGCTGGATCTTGGGTTTCCTGTGGCTGGATAACCAAAATGGCTTTAAAAAGAAGTCCTGCATCATTGCTAAATTTACCGACTGAAGAAAATTGCCATGAAACTATCTTACTACCAGTTTCTATGCTCAGACCAATTTGTCAAGTATATCCTCCTTCTGTTTCCTGATTTGTGTGTTCCTTTTTTTGTTACCTCCTCCCCCCAGTGCATCCCAAATTAAAAACCATTTTGGTTAACTTTTTTCAGGAAAAAAATTGCAATAGATATCACACATAAATGTCTTTAAAAAAAATAAACAAAACAAAGCCAAATTAAACTCAATTGAGACTTTCACAATTTTATTCCCATGTCTCTCTTTTAAGTTATCAGATTTCATATGGATCCTTCTGTAAGGGAAAACTCATGGTCTCCTAGAGAGAAATGCTAAGGTTTTGTGGTTGTGGCTTGTTTAGTTTGGGGTTTTTTTTTACTTTAAAAGTGAGGAAATCACAGAGGAATGAAGAAGCTGACGGGTTAAGTGTGCAAATATAAAGGACACTTGGCTTCCCATTTTCAACAAAACTTCAGGAACTTTCATTTTTTTAAAATAACTTCCTTACGTGCTTTGAGTCAGTGATTTGTGTTACATGGGAGGGGTTGGCAGTGGAAATAGCTCTAGGCGAGTGTGATTGCCTGCCAGCAACACGGGAGGGTAGGAATGCTCTAAGGAAATCCAGCTCTGTAACTGTAGCTGCACTGGGTGGTAATTGGCATTCCTTGTGCATTGGTATGGCCTATGTAAATACTGCTCACTCAGGTGAGCAACTGTCAAGTCTGCTTCTTTTAAAGTGGAATTTAAACACCAGCTCAAATTCTAGAGTTCAATGAACACAAAAGAAAACTGGGACATGTAGCTTCTTTTACTAAGGCAGGTATTTGAATGAATTATCTTCTCAGCCAGATCCTTAATCATATACTGTATGCCTTATTTCAAGATCACTAGTTCTGATTTATTTCAGGTAATTTGTTAAAAGACACAGACAGTGTCACTTTGTAGTTTTGGGAAATGCCTCTCTCACTTGTTTCTGCAAAGCTGAGAATTGTATTAGAGTGATGTCATGAAAATAAGTTGAACTCTTTAGCAGAAGTGAGTTTGCAGTGATGTGGGTTATCATTAGTAAGAGTGCCAAGGACTCTGAAGAATGAAGTAATGAAATGAACAAACAAATCTGTGCATACCTGGTATTTTTGAGTGGAACAACTGAGAAAAGCTTACCACCATTGCTGCTTACCCTTCAGATCAGTGTTGAGGGCAGGTTCCCAGCCATCTAAACTTTGTACCAGTGTTCATGTGCTCAGACTTGTGGATTTAATAAAACAGACCTATGGAAAAATTTTCACACGTGATTTTTTAAAAAAGAGGTTGAAAAAATACAGTTAAAAATAAGTTCATAGTAAATCTTCATAGCATTCAAGTATAACTCAAATGCAAGAATAGAAGAAAACCAAGATTTATCTGCATGTTTTGCACTTTTCCTAATTCTCCTACTTGTATACACCTAAATGCACACAAGATATTTAGATTGCACAAAAGGAAGCTTGATTGACTTTCATTTGTAAAACTTGGCTACTTTCAGTGCAGTCCTGCTATGCTGCGGTAAGGATAGGCTTATTCATATCTACATGGAAAAGGTATATAAATTAATTGAAGGTATGAACATACATGTTTTAAACAGCACTTTTCTTATAATTTATGATTTTTAAAATGCATTGTACTCCATAGTATGTTCATACAACTAACAGATTATGTGTAGTTACATACTAGTGATGGATTTGCTTTAAGTTATTGAAAAAGGTAGAAATAGATAAGTTGTTTATTGGTAGTAGAAATCTCACTCAGTTTTAATCTTTGCATTTAGGAAAAAAAGGTTTTCAGTGGGAACCATGGCTGCCTGAATCTATCTGTTTGTTTGCTGTGAAGTATTTAATGAAATTATTCATTTTTTTAGGACTGGTCGTACACTTAGCAAGTGTGTATGTTTAGGTGGAAAACAGTTTTCAACTGGGAAACTGGGAACAAAAGCTGATCAAATCAGTGAACATTGCTATGTTGCTAACTTTGTTAGTTTTTAAGATGCTGCTTTGCCTAAAACACAAGTCAGCTTGAAGTGGTTTTATTTTAACGTGGTGTAAATAGAAGCAGTAGTATTGTCTGCAATAGTCAGATTGAGTACAGAGACAGCTACTATTAAGTCTCAAAATTAATCCAAACTTCCTGCCTCTTTCTTGATGTATACATGATTTAAAATATCCCCTTATTCCTCAGGTATAGTACTAGATATAATAGATGCTTTTTATTGGGAAACACTGGAGTTTTTTATCTCTGCCACGACTCTGTTGCATAATATGTGCTATATAAATATATTTGCTTGCGTAGGTCTTGATACTTTGACTTGTTGGTCTTTTGTCTGGTTTTGTGGATCTGCTGTATGTCAAGTATGCTGTTACATTTTTGTTACCAATGCTTGAATAACAACATCAGAAACCATTCTGTAAACCATCAGTAATAATCTAAATAAAATATATAGTAAAAATAGCATTAAATAATTTCCTTTACAAGAGAAAGTGGACTAGTTAGACTTAGTAGAGCAAAATAAATAATGAAATGTCTTTTTTACATTTGATACTAAATTTGATCTCTTCCAACGATACAAAAATACCCACTAAATAGCTTGATTCTTGGTGTGTATTTGAGCTGTCAATGGGACTTACAGGGGATTTGTCATTTGCGTGTTGACATGCATTCTTTTAAGGGAATGGAGTTAGGTATTTTAAACTAACAAAATTGCTGGTGACATGTTGCTGGGCCTGACGGCTTCCAAAAGTACCAAAGGACTTCAGTATATTCTTTGCCTTTCTAATCTGCATAGTCTCTGCACAAGTCAAAGGATGTATACTTTTACAGTAACAACTGTTATTATTGCTAAGTATGTATGAAGTTAGCATTTTTGAAATAATGTTTTGTTATTAATTTAATCAAATTTTCTTAAAGAAGTTTGTTGGTTTTTTTTAAGGTGAGGTTCCAGTGCAAACTGGAGATCTGTTGCCATGTAAGATTTGTGGAAGAACTTTCTTTCCAGCAGCACTGGTAAGTGGTGTGGGCACTGTTAGCTTTTGGATTTGATAATTTGATATGAAAGCTTAGCAGTGCTCACTGTAGCTAAATAAAATAGATCTAGGTGCTTTGTTTTGGTAGAGGTTTTGGTTTTGGGTTTTTTACCCCCAAGGAATTACTGATTCCAGTTGTCTCCGTTTTGAAGCTCCTTTGAAGGGTGTTAATTTTATTTTAAGATTCCCATCATTTTCTGAAATACATGCCTCTAAAAGCATCTTCTCTAGGGTTACAGAATCAATCCTTGTCTTCTGCAGTTTTAAGTCTCAGCTAATAAATGAATGTTTTGTTAGCCATCTCCAAAGCTTTCTTCTCCATTGTTGACAGAAATCGGTCTGTCCTTAAAAGTAAATATGTATTTCAGACACCTGTGATTTGTTTTGCCACTCAATGCAAATGCTGCCTACCTATCATCAGTCTTTTACGTGCTAGGAGCAAGTATAGCTGCCTTCTACTTTTCTTCTTCATTATCACCCATGCTTTTGTGACTGTGTGAATTCCTGTAGTTCTGTTTTAAAGGTAGTAGCTGGCATAAATGTTTGGGTGAAAACAGTCTGAGCTTATTTATTAAGACTTGGGCCTTTTTTGCTATTTTTTTATATCAAGAAAGAGGGAAATAATGTGTTAATAACTTCTGGTTTTGAACTAAGTTCTGTACTTTCCTGTTACTCTGCTTCTGCTTGTAGAAAAAACATGGACCCATTTGCCAAAAAACTTCTGCCAAGAAAAGGAAGACATTTGATTCCAGCCGACAGAGAGCAGAAGGAACTGACATTCCCACAGTAAAACCTCTTAAGCCACGGGTATGTTATAATTTACTCTGAATATGAACATTTTAGACAAACTATATATGCATTTTAATAAGGCTAATTTCTTCTGGCAGTTTGTGTTAATTAGATCAACTTAAATCTGGAAGAAATCTATGATGTTATATACTAAAATAAGGTGTATACTTAGCTTCAAGTAGAAACTTCAAACATAGAAAGCTTTCTTTTCTGCCTCTTAGCCAGAACCACCCAAAAAACCTTCTAACTGGAGACGAAAGCATGAGGAATTTATAGCAACTATACGAGCAGCCAAAGGACTTAATCTTAAAGATGGTGGAAAACTCCCTCCACCACCTCCACCATCATATGACCCTGGTATGTAAAACAGTCAAGTTCCTTTCATACTTTTTTTTTAAGTTAATGTGTAGAAATTTGAATTGAAAAGGAATTTGTTGGAATACAACACTCACAAATTTTTGAAGATGACTTACTATCCCTGTGCAGATGCTGGGTTGTGACTGTGGGTCTGGCTGACTCACATCCTGTGTAGCTTTCAAAGCCCATGACTTTGTTTTTAATGTGTGGAAATGCAGCTGTGGCCAACTTGCACCTTGATACTGTCCTGTAAACCATAGGCTGGACAAATTGTTTGTGCTCACAACAGTGGAACTGCTCAGAAATAGCGGACTGCCTTTTTAGTTAGCTGACACCCACAATGTATTTACCTTGTGGGAATGCAATTTTGTGTTCTTCAAAAGTAATCTCTCCCATTTCTTGATGAATTCACGTTTGATTTCATGTGTGCAGTGTATGCCTTAATTCCTCATGTAGTGGGAGTACTTGTGTTTTGGGTATGTGAGATGTGTGGAGTTTGTATTATCAAGGGTGTGACAGTTCTTGGGTACCTTCAGAACTGAGACTGGATAAAGTGTTCAAGCTGTCTGATGTGAATGAGAAGGAAATACACTTCTGGGATATGATAATAGGTTGAAGAATACATTTCTTCCTCTTGTCCTAAGAACTAAACCATTTGATCAACTTAATAGCTGTTTTCAGAAAGACTGGGAAAAAATGTATTTGCTTTTGCCTGTCTGTGTTCAAGTGAGGATGTAAAATGTTCCCTACCTTGTTTCTCTATAGGAGATGCCTTAGTCCAGTATTAGGATTGTAATTGTGCATTCACTGTAAGAAGCTGTATTATTCAGCATTCTGTACTCACAATCTTGAAAAGCCATATAGCTAATCTTAAAAAGCAAAGCCATCTTAAGTAAAGCTCATAGCTAACAGCCATTGCTGTGGATAAGAATCACAAGGCATGATCATGGAAAGAATCATTAATAATCTATATAGCATATCTGTAATCTATCTAGTTATAGCTGGTTTTAGTCTCCTGGCTTCATCCTGCTGCAGTGGTATGACTTAGGAAGAGGAGGAAACCAGGAATGAAGAGACCATGCACAAAATGATCAGTGAATACTCTTCTTACAAATGGAGCTGAGGCAGCTACTGTTGCTCCTTTTCCACTTCTCTTGTAGGAGTGAGGGAAGATTGTGCATGGTACCATGAGTGTATCCATCCTCTCCTAGTCAACTCTTGTCTTTGGCACACTTGTTTCTAACAAGCAGTGAGTCTTTTTCCTTCTAATGGAAAGAATCTCATATTCATATTTTCTACTTAACTGCTCTGAGTTGGCAAATAAACAGTATTGCTGTCTCTTCAGTCTCCTCTTCCACATTTTCTGAGGAAGTGCAGATTAGCCTCACGTTGTTAAGAAGGACCTTAAGTCACCCTGAACTTGACTGTGTATGTGCACTGCCCTCTTATTTTGATTAGTTTTTTGATAAAGCTTACATTCAATCCTAGAAGCTCATCTGGACAGTATGAGCAGTACTTTCAGATAGCCATGATGCCTTAGGATTTGGCTTCTGTATTTTCAGACCCTGTATTGGTTTAGTGTATAACTCTAAAACTTCACATAACCTGTTAGCTACTGTTAGACATAACAAACCCTCTCTGGGCCTGGACTCAAGGACACCTTGTTGTCCCAGGCCCCGAAATATGTAAATGAGGCCTGTGGAGAGGGGAACAAACTTGAGGTAATTACATCATTACCTGAAATTGTAATTGGGCAATTAACCCTGATATGCAAATGGACCAAACCTCTAAAAGTGTGAAAGACCCACAGGTCCATCTTGGTGTAGCCCCTCAGTGCCTTTTTGACTCCCAGGGTGTTCCTATTGAAGGCCCTCAATAAATATCTGCTTTGTTTTTATTCTCTTAGTCTTGTCTAGCCTCTGTTTCCAGGTAGCCAAGGCATCAGCCAAGTGTCTGACTGATACTGTGTGTTTTACCAAAAGGATGAAGATATAATTACTGATTCTTAAGAGTATACATTCATCCTCTACAGTCTGATATATTTGTGGGCTTTGAAAGTTTTTTGTGGGAACTGAGCTCTGCAGCAGCCAGAAATGGTGTATTATCTAGGGGCTTTCACAGCTGCTTTATTAATTTTTTTTCTTTTTTAAACTTTATTTGGAACAATTTTGGTTTGACTATATAGGTGTTACAATTTCTGAGCTTTTGTCTCTTAAGGTATAGTTGCTGTTTGAGTGTTCTGACAGTAGCAGAGTATATGTTAAATAAATAAATAAAAAATTGTTGTTCTACCCCGTGAGATTCCCATGCTGTCACTTCTCTGTGTTCTTCCTGTGTCCTTAGCTCACACTTCTTGGGTCACAGTTCATGGTTTGGTGGCCATTACATCATTTAACTTACTCAAAACTGTTTATTAATTTTTAGAGGGACAAGTATTTAAGCCAGATCTACCGTATTTGGACTACTAACATGCAATCCAAAACTTATTTTAGATATTATAATATCTAATTGTAATTTTGGAGGTAGTGACTGTTGAATTTTACCTCATTTTCTTCAATACATTTCTAAAATGACCTAGAAACACACTAATTTAACCTGCTTTGCTGATTACAAGCTTTTTTTGAGTTGAAGCTTACATGGCTTTGAATACTCAGATCTGGGGCATACAGCATCAATATCTCTAGACAGTGAAACACCTGTCTGAAACTGCAGTCCAAACATATAATTTTCCAAGGGCACTGTATTTTAAAGTGTCTGTTTCCAGCATACAGGTGATGTATCTTTTAATATTTTAAGCATTTATGTACCCCTTTCTGTTTTTTTCCCCAATGAGAATATTTCCTGCATGTAATATTGTTTGCAATGTGACTAAATTATCTTGCAAAAGTAATGCAGCCACCAGTTACTTTCTTTTGCATGTCTCTAGAGACAGCTCCTAATTCTGGATGGATTTCTTCAGATTCTTTTTATTTGTTAAATTTCTGTTTTGTTTTTTTTTTTTAGTGATCACTTCCAGTATTGCAGTTAGTATTTCTCAGTTCTTTTAAAATTGCCAGAGGAAACAGATTTTGTTGTCTTCTGTTGCTCGTGTGGGAAAGGTTTTAATATATTCCCAAATCTTAAACAAACTGAACTGTTTGTGATTTTTTAAAAAATGTTGATTTTTTTTTTTTATTTAGCAGCTACTCCACTTCCTTCCAGCTGATGTCTCTGCCATGTCCTTGTACCTCTTTGGCTACCTTCTCTGCAGAATAGCATCTCTTAAAGTGTTTCTCATTTTGCTTATGTTACTTCTAATCCTCAGCTACTCTTATTCTTAGCCATCAAATGAGAAATATCTTTTGTGTTACATATGGATAATATTCTTTTACTTAGCAATCTGTATTTTATTTTCAGATTCAAGAAGCCATAATTTCCCCTGGAGGAGGGGCTGGTCTTTAAAAGACTTTAAAACACTATCATTTTTAAAACAAAATATTAATGTTAGATTTTTATGTTTTTAAGATTACATTCAGTGTCCATACTGTCAGAGGAGATTTAATGAAAATGCAGCTGACAGACACATCAATTTCTGTAAGGAGCAAGCTGCACGTATTACTAATAAGGGGAAATTGGCAGCTGATACCAAAGGGAAGCTTCCTACTCGAACACAGGTGAGCTATAACACTTTTCTTAACTTGGAACTTGCATTCAATGTCAAATGAAACTTGTTAAATAGTGTGTTGCTTTTAAGTGGAATTAACTATTTTATTCTGTAACTTTGTTATTTGCACTGACTGAAATTAGACACTAAGTATAGATGAGGCTTTTGCTTTCTTAAGCTGCAGAGGTCCATAAGTCAGACGGCAGCAGTTGCAAAGCCAAAACCAGTCATAAATGTAATTGAGAAATGTGCAAATGACAGGTAAAGATAGCAGGAGGAAATAGAGATGCTGTTTTTGTAAAGGAAGTTGAATTTCTGATGTGCTAGTTTCTGAATCCAGTTAAAGACTGTTGCTTAAGGGGCAAACAAAGGTACCTGACTACAGGACAACTGTCAGCAGTATTTTGGCTAATTAAGAGGCTTTAGGGAGATTCAGGTGTATTACACAGTATTTTGAATCAGTGCAGGGACTGGTCCAGACCCCACAGGTGAAAGTAAGATTTGGATTTGAAGACAAATAGTTCTGCCCTTGAGTATTCTTTTTAAAAATAATTGGTAGTGAGATGATACTTTTAATCTTAACTTTAGTCTAAGTCCATCTATGGAAAAAGATTATAAAAGCTGTAGGAAAGGAAAAAATGCGGAGAGACATACAGTTGAACAACAAAACAAAGCCACTAAGTTAGAGAATGTTAGATTCCTGCTAGTATCATCTGTAAGTATTAGAAAACAGGCTATCAGAAACCATTTGCGTATTCCCATACCAGGAACAGGTTACCTCGTAGGAAATCATCTGTTCTCCCACAGTGTCTGAAAGAAATACCTGTTGTGTTATATAGATAGCTTGATTTAATTGCTTAAATTTCTAGGTTGTATTTTGTTACAGTACAAACCTGCTGCAGTTAAGAAGATACCTTCTGTAGGATCAACGCCATCACCATCATCACGCTTACCGCAGCCAAGTGGTGTTAGCAAAACTGGTGTAGGTATGAAGTTAATGTTATTAATTGTTACATTTCCCTTCTAAATATTAGTTCTCAAACTATGCAGTAAAACTTGATTATTTATTTGATATAGTGGTTTGTAAAATCTCATTTAAAATAAAGTTGGAAGGGACACTGATTGTCATCTAAAAAGACTCTTCAGCACTTAGGATTCTGATTTATATATCAGATCAATTTTTTTTTTCTGAATTGAATATGAAAAATCATTGAGTGTAGCACTGTATGATTGTATTGAATACTGATCTCTCACCTGAAACTTATCTGATGTTTAATTCTGTTACTAATTTGTTTGCTGAATATGAGCATGAACTGGTGAAAATACATAGTCAAGGCATGTATTATAATTATGCAAGCTGTAGTCTAATTTGGTTTTCAGGTATCATCGAATATCAAGCATGTTCTGCTTGTACATACCTTGACTTTTCCTTTTTTCTTAAAATAAAAGACTGTCTCAGTTACATATTTTCTATAAAATTTTTGAAACATATTTTCTTTTTGTATTATCTTGATACTGGTTCATGTCTTAGTATTTCTGAAACTCTTGTTTTGAATTTTGCAATGAAAATTTTTAAAAGAAATGGTATCATTTCAGCAGCAAAGTCTTACATTTTCCTGTATTTTCATGCTTGCTTTCAACTGCAAGGTACCTCTTCAAGTAAAGCACTGTCTTCGTCTGGATCCAGTGGGAGCAAAATTCAGACGTTATCACCAGCTCATAAAAACTCACTGGGAATGGTGAACCCACAAGCAGGGTAAGTTCTATCTGATGTCGTCATTTGTGCTTAATTTTGTATTTACATTCTAGAAGTCTCTGCTGTTTGTTTCATTTGCTTTTTATTTTTTCCTATGAGCTTCAAAGGTGCAATGTTTTGCATCTATTCTTAATCTGCAAATACAGCTAATATTTAAAGAACATTGGAGAAGGCAAAGGTGGGTTTTATCAAGGTGAAGTAACAGCAAAGGAGGTCAAGAAATAAAAATAAAATATATTTAAAATCACTGAATAGGCAGAAGTGGTTGGAGCAGTGAATTTTTTCCTGGTAGAAGTGAAGGTACTTAAAAAAGCAAAAAACATTAGGCATAACTTCCTACACTCCATGGAAGTAGAAGAAAGAGGCTTCTGCCACAGACTACAAGCCAATTGTGACAGGATTTTCTCTCTTAGCACAAAAGGATGGATGTTTTCTCTCTTCCCTCTCTTAAGAGGCAACAAATGAATGAGCAGAAATAAGACAAATGGAAACCAGTGCACTCAGAACAGCAAGGAGTGCTACATGAAGATTACTAGAGTTCAGTGTAAGTGCTGGTGTGATCAAGGCTGTGACTCGTATTTTGCTGGAGGGGTGGAGAGTTCACAGAATCTCAAAGAGAAGTCTATGGAAGGGATTGAAGAAAAGCAGTGCAGATCTACAGAAGTTTGAGGAGCACCTCAAAGGAGCACTGAGAACACAAAACATAAAACTAAGTGATTGCAGTTATAACACTGGTTATATCTTGAAAAGATTTATTCCTATGAAAATGAGTATCAGATTGGTGAAGACTGTATAAAGTGGAAAAAAAAAAGCCCAGTATGTTAAGTTCATGAGGAGGAAAAAGGACATTCTGAAAACTCATGGGGTTGGTACACATGGGTCCCAACCATGGGTACACAAAACCAGAGATTTTTAGTTTATCACCCTTAAGTTATACAGGTTATGCATGAGTATGAATTACAGCTCTGTCATGCTTCCCTCCTAATGCCTTGTAGCATCAGAATTCAGTTCTGTCCCTCCTTGCTTTACCTACTCATGATAACTGTTTCAGACACGGGTCACACGCAGAGTCCATGAGGTTGACAGATACCTTTCTTTTTTTCATTATTTGCCCCCTCTCCTGGTGTCTCACTAGTCTTTGGTCAGCTTCACTACCATTTGGAGGCATCTATGCTGTGACTGTCAGAAAATCCCAGCCTCTGTAGTCACTTTCTTTATTTCTCCATTTTTAGAAGTTGAATTACCACCTACTGATGAGTGGCAAACAAGCAGGTCTGCAAACTACAGCAAAAAACTCAGCTGAGATAATTTGAAGGCATGTTTTTGAGCCCAGTAGTGTATCCCAGCTGTCTGGAAAGTTCCAAATTGAAATCTGTATTTGTCTCTGAGGGTGCAGCAATTTTGGTCTTCACTTGTTAACAAGGAAGTTCTATTTAATTTTACCTGTCAGTTGCTGTTGCAATGAGCATATGAAATTTGGTAGAAAATAAACCCCCTTGTGCTCCAGCTATTCCTCAGAGATCAGGGGGCCTGGGTGCAGCTTGGCCTAATTTCTGATTATAACCAGTTAGGCACTATATCTGGTTATATTCAATAAGAACTCTTACAATTCCAGATTCACAAATAATGTACTTTATTGAAGCAAGAGCTTGTTGACTCTTGTTGGATTGCTGGTGATAAATGCACTAGATCTACAAAACCTAAGTGTACAGTGCTATGTATAACTGTTCCCAGCTATACTCTTGAGTCAACCAGAGACACAAAGATGTCATCCCTTCTTTGGGGAGGGGAGGGAGGAGCAAGCCTATTGTCCATGAAGTAAGGTCATGTTCTCATACTCTAAAAATAGAGGATTTCAAATACCAGTTTTAGACTTCTTGGAAAAATGGAGGTGTGACTATATCCAAATATAATTGGTTACTTGTTGCTGTGGTCCCAGTAGGTGGGGAGGCAGTTTTTTTCTCAATTTTATATTGGTGGGTACATTTTTCAATGTGCTAATTATCTTTGGATACCTTTGGGTGAATTGTTTGTAACAAAGTCAGCACATGTCCCTAGTATTTCAGTGTCGTCCTGCACCAGGTGAGGGAGCAGTGAAGGCCACCTGACATGACTCCCATCAGCTGGTACAGCCTCACATCATCATCTTCCCAAAGGAGCAGATTTGTAGCAGAGGCTGGCTGTGCATGGATGAGGGGGAGTGAGGCTGGTACCGAGGCCTGGGTGCACTCCTGTGCTTCACTGAGACGCCCCTGGGCTGTGAGGCTCTGCCTCACCTCAGGCATCATTCAGTTGTTAAGCCTCTCTCCAGCCTAGTGCCAGAAAACCAAGTGGCTTAGCTCACATTTTTGCCCAAACAGCTTCATGAATTCTCTGCAAACTCACAGCATCTCTTTATCTTGCCATAATAAGTCTGGCAGTTTTCCACAATTGCTTAACTGGACTTTGTTAGCTGTAGTCTTCCATTTTCTCCTCTGTTGCTTGGAGAAAGAACTGTGACATGATGAAGCCAAGAAGCAGCTGGGGAGATGTTTGCCCAGGTTCTCTCTGTTTATGCATTCTGCTAAGCACAAATAGATGGCTTCTGGTTGGCACAGCTCTAGATAATGATCTCTGCTGCAAGGCAGTAAATGTTACCTTGGCTTGCAACCTCAGTTGCCTACACAATTTCCAGATTTTAAGAGTATGGATGTGATGAGTGTGTTTCTGCCTGCAGCCCTTCTTATTGCTCTAGATACCTTGTTCTCTTGTTTTCTAACTAGCCCTTACATGATATTTGCTGCTCATACTAACCAGTCTTCCATACTAGCCAGTTAAATGTCTCTCATAACCAAGTGTTGTATCTGTGACCCGGATACAAAAAAAAAAAGAAAAATTTCTTTTTTTATCTTCATTGCATTCACTTCTGGGAACAAATTTGTCAGAAGGTATGTTGAAGCAAAGAGGTGTAGGAGCAGTTATAAAAGAGTTAGGTTCCTTGGATTGGTCACTGGTGACAATTTTGGCCTTAATCATCTCAACTTCTGCCTTAGTATTGGAGCATGAGGGGGAAATATCACAGGTTCTGTTGAAATATCTACAAAATGATACCAAAGCTGGGACTGAGACACCAGTCAATGTCCTACATCAGAGTAAAAATAGTTAATACTGCAGTGACAGATTTTTAACATTAAAAGATCTTATAATTTAGGCTGCAGCTAAATGCAGCTGGAAGTATTTTCTAAAACAGATGAACTTTTGAACATTAACCTTCAGTAGGATTAAACAAGATTTTTTCTTTTGCTACTACATTATGATTTAACCAGTAGAATGACAAGCCTTAGCATGAGATCTGGGATTCTGTAATACCTAAGTCAGAGAGAGCTTATGCTGTAAGATAAGATGTCATGTTCTTCTTTCTGAGTTGTTAGCGAAACAATTTACTGAGCAGTGTTGTGTGGGGATTGTTTTAAGGGCAATCTTTTAAATGGAATAAGCAATCACTTTTTCTCCTTGACAGACATTAAAGAGCCTACACACATTATTTTGGCCAGGTTAAATTCCAGGTTTTGCTGTAAGAAACAAGTTCCTGCAGTTTGCACTAAGGGAAACTAACTTTTGGGCATTTTTAGGTGTTTAGTGTGTAACCTTGCATCTTTGCCCAGATCGTGGTAATTCTGGATTTGCCTGAGGAGTAAGAGTAGAGAGGCTTAAGGGTAGAATCACAGTTCTATTGTGCAATATCCAGGATGAATTGGATGTCCGTTGGAGAGGGCGATGCAGTGGGACCCTGCTGCCTTCCGTGGAGCCGCGGTCGCTGTTGCCGCGGGGCTGCGCGGGAGGTGCTGCCGTGCTGAGCCCGCGGTGCCGCCCGCGCCCGCCAGGTGGCGCTGGCGCAGCGCTA